>CM074726.1:167385954-167593454 GCA_037306005.1 Rhinophrynus dorsalis | reverse complement strand
ATGACATGTATACACAGCACAGGTACAGTACAGACAGCAGTGCCAGTCTCCTCCTCACACACACTACTACACCATGACATATATACACAGGTACAGTACAGACAGCAGTGCCAGTCTCCTCCTCACACACACTACTACACCATGACATGTATACACAGCACAGGTACAGTACAGACAGCAGTGCCAGTCTTCTCCTCACACACACTACTACACCATGACATGTATACACAGCACAGGTACAGTACAGACAGCAGTGCCAGTCTCCTCACACACACACTACTACACCATGATATGTATACACAGCACAGGTACAGTACAGACAGCAGTGCCAGTCTCCTCCTCCTCACACACACACTACTACACTATGACATGTATACACAGCACAGGTACAGTACAGACAGCAGTGCCAGTCTCCTCCTCACACACTACTACACCATGACATGTATACACAGCACAGGTACAGTACAGACAGCAGTGCCAGTCTCCTCACACACACTACTACACCATGACGTGTATACACAGCACAGGTACAGTACAGACAGCAGCAGTGCCAGTCTCCTCCTCACACACTACTACACCATGACATGTATACACAGCACAGGTACAGTACAGACAGCAGTGCCAGTCTCCTCCTCACACACACACACACACACACACACTACTACACCATGACATGTGTACACAGCACAGGTACAGTACAGACAGCAGTGCCAGTCTCCTCCTCACACACACTACTACACCATGACATGTATACACAGCACAGGTACAGTACAGACAGCAGTGCCAGTCTCCTCCTCACACACACTACTACACCATGACATGTATACACAGCACAGGTACAGTACAGACAGCAGTGCCAGTCTCCTCCTCACACACACTACTACACCATGACATGTATACACAGCACAGGTACAGTACAGACAGCAGCAGTGCCAGTCTCCTCACACACAACTACACCATGACATGTATACACAGCACAGTGCAGGCAGTGGTAGCCTCCCATTACATGATGTGTTTGTTCTTAGGGTTCTGCCGCAGTCCTCCTGTGATGATTGCTGGAGGCCGCGTGTTTGTCCTACCCTGTGTCCAGCAGATACAGAGGTGAGATGTCAGTTTGTCTGTCTTTATGTCTGATCTGTCCATATACACATGCACACAGACAAACAGCTTTATTTAACCCTTTAGGATCTCACTGAACACGTTGACGTTGAATGTTAAGAGTGAGAAGGTTTATACCCGTCACGGGGTGCCCATCTCTGTCACTGGCATTGCTCAGGTGTGTATCGGCCTTTACTGAAATCACAGGGCCATAAGCACAGACAGAAGTGGAGGAATTGTGGAGAAACCAGTTGCACGGTGTGGGACATAGATTCCCAGTGTTCCCACTGAAGTAAAGGGGACTTATTAAAGCACTGAGAGAGTTCATATGTTGGAGACCTCTACAGCATCGAAGTGGGTCGACTCCCCATTTAAATGAATGGGAATGTTTATTTGTTCCCTGTTGTGCAATTGGTTCATCCTAGAATTTTATCCACTTTGTCTGTCAGCATATTGCCTCCTCTCTTCTCTCCTCTCTCCTCCCCCTCTCTTCTCCCCCCTCTCTCTCTTCTCCCCTCTCTCTTCTTTTCTCTCTCTTTTCCCCTCTCTCTTCTTTTCTCTCTCCCTCCATGTTCTCTCCTTCACTCTCCCCTCTCCTGTACTACCCCTCTCTCTTCTCCCTTTTCCATTTCCATTCTTTACACATTCTTATCACCCCATCCAGCTTCTCACCTTTATTTCACTGTCTGGGGCAGGTGAAGATCCAGGGGCAGAACAAGGAGATGTTGGCTACTGCCTGTCAGATGTTCCTGGGTAAGTCAGAGAACGAGGTGGCCCACATCGCACTGGAGACCCTGGAGGGGCACCAACGTGCTATCATGGCTCACATGACTGTCGAGGTAAGGCCCAAACTCGGTAAGGGTTTTACTGTAGTGCGTGAATGTCCAAACGAAGGCCCTGGGTTCATTTATGGCTTTTATCCATGGCCAATCAGCCCCCTCCTACAAGAGTATCCTTTTGAAATGGCACATCAAAAATATTGTGAGTCTGGTAGCCACATTAACCATGTCACATTGTTTAAAATGGTGACATGAGAACCTCACGATGTATAAATGCGCAAGATTCTCATGTAGTCTCTTTAAACTTCGCTACCGTTGTACCAGCATACAGCTCCCATCATCCTTACCTTGCCATGCTATTGTTAATGCATTCCTCTCCTATATATGTTTCTACTTTTTCTGATGTGCTGCCTGTTCCTCAAATGGCAAGGTAAGGATGATGGGAGCTGTATCCGGTACTACAGTAGCAACATTTAAAGAGGCGACATGAGAACCTTGCCCTTTTATGCAGCGTGAGGTTCTCATGTCGCCATTTTAAACAATGCGACATGATTAATGCGGCTTCCAGCCACAAGATATTTTTGATGCGACATTTCAAAAGCGAACCCCTACAAGCTATTCTAATTGTAGGAGACTGACTGTGAGACATAAAAATGACCTTTACTTGATCTTTAGCCACAAGGAAGGACATTAAGTGTATCTGTCACCTTGCATTAAGTCTGCGTATTTGTAAACTTCAGCAAACCAGCTGCACCCCAGTGAAGAATTAAGAAAAAAAAATCCCTATTCGTTTAAATGGGGCTTTTAACCCCTCGAGTGCTAGATAGGTCTCCACAATGAGGTGGAGACCTCTTTAGCATTCAAGAATTTAAAGTGTTAGTAATGTCTAAAAAAAACTTTTTTGCATTTAGAAGAGCTTAAAAATCTGATCTAAATGCAAAAAAACGTATCTCTCAAACCGCTATGGTTTAAGAGATACGGGTGTTTAAAGTTTGATTTGTCCTACTGACAGCTGTAAAGCTGTCAGCAGGAGATCCGACACGGAGGCGATTGAGAAGTGCCGAGATCTCGTTACTTACAAGGAATTCCTTCATTGGAATGGTCTAAAACGTGTGCCTGAAAATCAAACTTTAAACGCCTGTATCTCTTAAACCATAGTGGTTTGAGAGATGCGTTTTTTTGCATTTAGATCAGCTTTTTAAGCTCTTCTAAATGCAAAAAAGTTTTTTTTTCGACATTACTAACACTTTAAAAGTCCCTTTTAAACCACTGGAAATTGGGACAGGTTTGGTTGGTTTGAAGGTTCGGCTCTTAGTACTGCCCTGGGAGAGATCAGCATCCAGAAGTAAAGGTATCAGCATCTCCTAGCTTTACATCTGTGGTCGTTTTGCACAGCAAGATACACAGGCAGTTTGGAATGTAGTTCACTAATATGCAGACTTACCCATTGAGTGCCAGAGGGGTACGCAATGCATTGCAGAGCGTTGTATACCCCTCGGGCACTCATAGGGTTAAAGTGACTCTTGTGCCTAATGCAATGCATTCATTTTACAGGAGCTGGTACAGGAAGCCTAGTAAATGTAAGCTGTGCTCTTTATCTGCAGTAAATAAAACCATAACATGTAAATATTACCTATGCTTCTCCCCTTTATCCTGTGTGTGGCAGCAGACCTTTCTGGTTGGGCTTGCTCCCTTGCCAGTCCTTTAGCCAGCCCTGGTTTGTGCAGCTCCCTTTACACAACATTCTGCAGCTTCACTGCCAGGAATGAGGTCAACACTCGCCTGCAGAAAATGATTTACTGTTCCACAAACGTTTTTTTCCCCCCTAGAAACCTTTGTTAAAACACAGAAGCTTAAATATATTTTTGTGATTGTATATACCATTTGTCTGTGTCTCTCGTCACACAGAAATCAATATTTGTATGCATTTAAAAAGAAAAATTACATTGTAACCCTTGCAGTGCTAGAAGTGAATGTGTATGTGTGTCGATGGGCTTCCAGCTGTATCTGCCCAGGTTGCTGCAATGAATTGTGGGAGTATCCCAAAGAATTGTGGAAAGTATGAAACTGGACTGATCTAGGAGGGCAATAGGTGGATATAAAGAACTGCAGTAACACCCAGCAGTGACTCTACTAGGAATATTTAAAGGGATAGTAATACTTAAAATGTAAAAAAATACGTTGTTGGGTTTATCCCCTGAGTAAAACAAGAGTACTCCCACTGCTGAAAGGTGTTTCATTCAAAAGTTATTAATTTTCAAAGTAGAATTTTTTAGGTGCAATATCACAGTGGCCTGAAATTGTACAGTGGCGCTGTTGCTACACGATCCTATGGACAGCTCTGGTCCCGGGACCATAAATCTCCATAGGATGGTGTAGCAACAGCGCCACTGTACAACTTCAGGCCACTGTGATATTGCACCTAAAAAATTCAACTTTGAAAATTAATAACTTTTGAATGAAATACCTCTTAGCAGTGGGAGTACTCTTGTTTTACTCAGGGGGATAAACCCTACAACATATTTTTTTTTTTTACATTTTAGGTATTACTATCCCTTTAAGTGCTATGCCTAAGGCATTGCATTGAATTGAAGGGCTGGTGTCATCAGAAAGGGAGTGGTATCTTTGCCTGGATTAATTGTTATTTTTATGTATGGCCCTCAAAGTGAGAGTACACCTCCTTTTTGACTTGACATACTTTTTATCATTTATATATATTTTTAAAACTTGTATGTGCTCAACAGTGAGCTCTCTGCTTTTTTGTCAGCAACTGAGAAAGCTTGGCTAGTAATACAATATAACATTATCCCTGCAGTGCTCAGTGATCTCTATGCTGTATTTGATTGAATGGAGGCAGGCTTTTCTGCTGCAAGTGTAGTGTTACATTATATCGCTAGCTCTGCTTTCACAGCCCCTGACAGAAAGCTCTCTGGAAATAAAGATTCAAGGAGTTCATTGTCAGGGTCCTACAATAGGTGAAAATGACTTTATGCTTTTCATGTTATAAACTTTCAGAAAATGTAAAGTCAAAAAAGGAGGTTGACTGGTATTTTAAGGGATGGAAAGTTTTGGACACCCCTGGTGTAGTTTAAAGTGCTATCTGTATTTGGGTGCAAGAGAAATCCCCAATGCGTTGCATTACAATTAGATTGACCATGTTTCTTGAATTGTCCAGGATATTCTCTTATTTTAAATGTGTGTCCTGGCCATCTCCCTTCCAGGATAATGTATGGTTGTGGATTGAAGACTCCAGAGTGTGTAATATGGGGCTATATGTTCAAAGGGATGTCATTGAATGAATTAATTACATATTTTCTATAGAGTATACGACAAAAAAAAAAAAGTCTTAACTAAGGACAAAAATGTCTAACTGAAGACAAAAATTTTCACATTCAGAACACATTCCCTTCACTTTTTTCTTAATGTACAAATTTTGTCTTTTGAAAGGCATTTTTTTTTTGTCGTTAGTTACGACACATTTTCTTTTCCTCTATACAACACTGGAGGATAGTTTAGCCACACCCTTGCCACGCCCCTTTTCCGTCAATTCTGGATTTGTGTCGTACACGACGGACATTACTAGTTTTTGACGTTACATACGCCAATTTCAGTCAGGACAAATGACGTTTTTCCAATCACAACCGACACTCTCTGAAAATATTAATGATTCCAACGACACTGTACTTTGAAAAGTTGTTACAAACAACAAAAGCTATTTCGCTACTTCTTTGAACATATGGTCCATTGACTATTGTGACAGATATTGACACTTGTGCTGGGCTGTAAGAAAATGGCCTCTCTAGAGTTCTTAGTATTGGAGCATTATCTCACATTATTTCTCTGGTGCCCTCCGCCTTATTTAAATAAATGCATTGCATACCACTCTGACACTCAAAGGGTTAAATAATTATCTCTCTCTCTCTCTCTCACTCTACATCTCTCTCAAATTCCCTTCCACACTAATACTTCCTTTCCCACATTCTCGCTGTCCAGGAGATCTACAAGGACAGACAGAAGTTTTCTGAGCAAGTTTTTAAAGTGGCGTCTTCTGATCTAGTTAACATGGGGATCAGTGTGGTCAGCTACACCCTGAAAGACATCCACGATGACCAGGTGAAGATGGACTGGCATGTCATGGGTATCTGATGCTTAAGTGACTAATCAAATCACTTGCTTTTTATTGATTCCTTCATGTTTTGTGACTCTTTCAGGATTACCTGCACTCTCTGGGAAAGGCGAGGACGGCTCAGGTGCAGAAGGACGCAAGGATCGGGGAGGCTGTAGCTAAGAGAGATGCTGGTATCAAGGTACAGATCAAGGGCTCATTTACTCATACAGTACTGTTCTGGACACACAAAGCAGTAACAGGATTACAGGGAAAGGAATGAGTAGGCCAGTGGCTGTATAAGAAATGTGCCTCTTAGAGTACTGGAGGTCTGGGATGCAGGACATTCAAAATGGCAGAAGAGGGCCATGCAGGTGTTAAATCCAGGAGAGGGCTATATTAGGAGTTAAATGGCAGGGGAGGTCTAGTGCAGTGTTAAATGGTAAGAGAGGGCGGTGTTACAGGTTACATGACAGCAGAAAACTATGGAGGGGTTAATGGACAACAGAGGTCTAAGGAGGGGCAAAATGGTAAGAGTGTGGGATGGGTTAAATGGAATGGGAAGGGGTTAAATGATAGGACCGCATAAATGGGGTTAACACATAGGAGAGTGATGGGGAGGGTGGATGAATGAGATGGATAAGCGGAGTTAAATGATATGGAATGGGCAGGAGTTAAAGGAAAGATATCGCTGACTGGTTCTAATATGGTAGGACAGGGGTGGGGGTTACACAATTTTGGCTGGGGTTTCTCTGCTGGAAAATGATAGGAGAGCTTCGAATAGGATAGGGGGTGGTTCTCTTGTGGGGGTCATATCTCACAAACAATTCTAGGAGAACTTTGGGCAGGATAGATGGAATGTGTTCTCACATGAGCGGGAAAGGGAGAATGTCGCCGGAGTGGGTTGGGAGATGGTTACTGTAGGATTGATCTTGGGTGTTATCACAGGAGATGGCAATGGGGAGGTTTTCAAAGGAGAAACCGTGGGGGAGGTCATGGCAGGGGTAAGGCTTCCCACAGGAGTGGGCTGAGAAATTATCAATGACTAGTTGAAGAGCCCGTGTACACGGGCCACAGTGCCGGCTGGTCGCGGTGCAGTCATGTGCAGTAGAGACTGCCCGTGACGCGGCTGATACGGAGTGGAGTGATCTGAATTCAAACCGTGGTCACTCTTTGTGCCCAGGTGTCTATAGAGTGACCACGGTCTGAATTCGGAGCGCCCTGCTTCCGTATCAGCCTCGTCACTGGCAGTCTCTGCTGCGCATGACTGCATCGTTACAAACTTTTAGTGAATTATTAGATAGGATGATGGCTGGAGGAGCTCACACAGGAGAGGGCTTATCAATGTTATGGCATGAGAGAACTGGGGGGATTAATTACATCAAGGGGTTAGGAATGGTTAAAGTGGACCTGTCACCTTGATTCAGATTTACATATCTGAAACCTTCACTAAAAACTGCTTATGTGTCATGTTGGCCAAAACACCACCAAACATACATTTAAGAAGCTAATTCATACTTGGTACTATATGCTAATGATGCTTTCTGTGCGGTTTCATATGGTAATTACATCTTTCAGTGCAGTTTTATATGCTAACGAAGCTATGTGCTGCACAGAGATATTTACACTTACTTCTGGAAGAGGAAAAAAAAACATGCATCTGCTAGACATTTGGCTAACACAAAACATAGCCAGTTTTGAATGAGGTTTACAGGCATGCAAAAAATTCAAGGTGACAGGTCCACTTTGAATGGCAGAAGAATGGAGGTGTTGGTAGATCAGAAGTTATTAACAAAAAACTTTTGTTGCGCAGGAGGCCCAGGCGATGCAGGAGAAGGTTTCCTCCCAGTTTGTGAATGAGATTGAAATGGCAAAAGCTCAGAGAGACTTTGAGCTGAAGAAAGCCGCATACGATATGGAGGTGAACACCAAGAAGGCTGAGAGTGAGCTGGCTTATCAATTACAGGTAAGAATGTCAATGGTAACCCTGCAGGAGGAGGGACAGGCCCGTATCTCCTGTCTGTGTCACTGTGCCACCCTGTAGGGGGAGGGACAGACTCATATCTCCTTCTGTCTGTGTCACTGTATCACCCTGCAGGAGGAGGGACAGGCCCGTATCTCCTTCTGTCTGTGTCACTGCGTCACCCTGCAGGAGGAGGGACAGGCCCGTATCTCCTTCTGTCTGTGTCACTGCGTCACCCTGCAGGAGGAGGGACAGACTCATATCTCCTTCTGTCTGTGTCACTGCGTCACCCTGCAGGAGGAGGGACAGACTCATATCTCCTTCTGTGTGTGTCACTGTGTCACCCTGCAGGAGGAGGGACAGACTCATAGCTCCTTCTGTCTGTGTCACTGCGTCACCCTGCAGGAGGAGGGACAGGCCCGTATCTCCTTCTGTCTGTGTCACTGCGTCACCCTGCAGGAGGAGGGACAGACTCATAGCTCCTTCTGTCTGTGTCACCCTGCAGGAGGAGGGACAGACACATAGCTCCTTCTGTCTGTGTCACTGTGTCACCCTGCAGGAGGAGGGACAGACTCATATCTCCTTCTGTCTGTGTCACTGTGTCACCCTGCAGGAGGAGGGACAGACTCATATCTCCTTCTGTATGTGTCACTGTGTCACCCTGCAGGGGGAGGGACAGACTCATATCTCCTTCTGTCTGTGTCACTGTATCACCCTGCAGGAGGAGGGACAGACTCATATCTCCTTCTGTTTGTGTCACAGTGTCACCCTGTAGGAGGAGGGACAGACTCATATCTCCTTCTGTCTGTGTCACTGTGTCACCCTGCAGGAGGAGGGACAGACTCATATCTCCTTCTGTCTGTGTCACTGTGTCACCCTGCAGGAGGAGGGACAGATTCATAGTTCCTTTTGTCTGTGTCACTGTGTTACCCTGCAGGGGGAGGAACAGATTCAGAGCTCTGTAACTCATTACTAATTGGCCTTCCTCTCACCCGACTAACCCTGCTACAGTCCATAATGAACTCTGCTACAAGACTAATCTACCTCACTCATCGCTTCTCTAACACCAAACCCCTCTGTCAGTCCCTACACTGGCTCCCATTAGCATACAGAGTTAAATTCAAAATTCTGGTGCTAACTTATAGAGCCCTCACTAACACTGCACCACCCTATATTTCATCTCTTATTTCTAAATACACTCCCTCTCACCATCTTCGTTCTGCACATGACCTTCTCCTCTCCACAGCTCTTATCACATCCTCCCACTCCCGCCTACAGGACTTCTCCCACTCCCGCCTACAGGACTTCTCCCACTCCCACCTACAGGACTTCTCCCATGCTGCACCTGAGCTCTGGGATTCCCTCCCCCGCCCCATCAGTCTCTCCCCCAGCCTTCAAATCTCCATAAACATTATCACCAAGATTCACCCCTTCCCTGGACCACTGCACTCCACAGCACTGCTCACTCCTACTCACTGACTGGCAGTTCATGTGACAGGAGACACACCTAATAGCACTTACTCCTTCTGTGTCCCACCTACATTCCTCTAGACTGTAAGCTCTCACCAGCAGGGGACCCTCTGATCCTTCTGTTCTCCACATTTGATTGTACTATTTAATACCTCTGTATGTCTATTCCCAATTGTACAGCAGCAGCACTGCGGAATTCGTTGGCGCTATATAAATAAAGAATAGTAATAATAATAACAGATCCTTCTGTCTGTGTCACCCTGCAGGGGGAGGGACAGATTCATGGTCCCATTTGTTTTTCCTTGCTTTGTGAGGTGCAGAATCATATCTCCCTTCTTTATCGATCACCCTGCAGGGGAAGGAGCAGCCGCCTAGTGACTCTGTGTCTTTGCCATTCTGTGGATTACAGGACACAGGCAGGTGACATTTCCCTGTGTCATCCTCTAGGTGGCCAAGACAAAGCAGAAGATTGAGGAGGAGAAGGTGCAGGTTCAAGTGGTGGAGAGAACACAGCAGATTCAGCTTCAGGATCAGGAAATCAGTCGCAGGGAGAAGGAGCTAGAAGCCAGAGTGAAGAAGCCAGCAGAGGCAGAGCGCTACCGACTGGAGAAACTTGCAGAGGCCGAGAGGTAGTGGAGCAGCGATCCCTCAGGGGTGTCAGGCATGGAAAATGATGGGAGACTGGAGATGGAAAATGATGGGAGACTGGAGATGGAGAGTTATGGGAGACTGGAGATGGAGAGTTATGGGAGACTGGAGATGGAGAGTGATGGGAGACGGGAGACTGGAGAGTGATGGGAGACGGGAGACTGGAGAGTTATGGGAGACTGGAGAGTTATGGGAGACTGGAGAGTGATGGGAGAGGCAGAGTGATGGGAGACGGGAGATAGAGCGTGATGGGAGAGGCGAGAGGCAGAGTGACGGCAGATACAGAGTGACAGCAGATACAGAGTGATTGATGGTAGAAGGGACATACAGAGTGATGGGAGATACAGTGTTATAAGGAGGTGATAGGAGGGGTCTCATCTCTTGCCCTTATTAAAGTTCTTTACTCCTGGTCTCTGTGTCACCCACTTGGGCTTAAGGGGAAAATGGAGAGCAAAAACCATAAGAGTGGTTGAAGATCTGGAGAAGGGAGCAGCAGCGATAGGGGGATAACACTGATTTAGATTGTGGATAGAGAATTTTGTGTGAAACTGAATTTCCTCTTTGTTTCTTTCCCTTATATCTTATTGCTTTATTCATTCCTCTCTTTCTCTCACACACGTCCCCTCCCACTGGGACCAACATCTATTACTTTCTCTCTCCCCTCCCCTCTCATTACCTCCCTGCCTCTTTCTTTGGCCCCCCATCTCTTTGTTGGTCCTATCATGTTCTCTTTATTTTATCTGTCCATTCTCCCATCCTATCTATTTACTCCCTCTGCATCGTTTCTCCCCTGCCCCTTTTTCTTTCGTCTACTTGTTCTTCTTGCCTCTCTATTCTCCCTGCCCCTCTTTATTCCTCTTTTCCCATCTTTCTTGCCCTGTAGAATGAAGCTGATCACTGAGGCGGAGGCAGAATCTGAATCAATCAGGGTAAGTACCAGACAGTGGTGAAAGAATACTGCTTGGTATGTAATAACCAGCCCTTTCCCCTCTATATCTCCTGTGTGTTCTTTCCCTGTTCCTCTAGGTGAAAGGAGAGGCCCGCGCTTATGCTGTTGAAGTCCGAGCTCGGGCTGATGCTGAGCAGATGGCAAAGAAGGCAGAAGCCTTCCAACAGTACCAGGAGGCGGCCATGGTGGATATGTTACTGGAGAAGTTGCCTGAGGTATATTTTACTCTACTAGTAGTTTTAGTAGGCTTCCATATCATCAGCCGAGGCGTTTCTACTGAGGGGGAGAAGTTTAAAGGGATAGTAATACTTGAAAATAAGTTGATTTTATTTTGTAGCCCTTAAAAAAACATGAAAAATGATGTAAGTCTTATCTCCCAAACCTTTATGGTTTGGGAGATATTCAAAAGTAAAGTTACTCCACCCCTCAGATTTGGAATCCGGTCACTTGACCGGTTGTGCCTCTCCAGAAGTGCTGAGATCATGATCTTTAAAAAGAATTTCTTAATTGGAATTGTCTACAAAGTGTGCTTTCAAGCCAGGCACACTTTGTAGACCGTTCCAATGAAGTAGTTCTTTTCAAAGATCGTGATCTCGGCACTGCTAAAGAGCTGCCTGTTGCTCTGTGGACTGAATTCCAAATCTGTCCACTAGATGGCAGACTTGGCTGAAACAGCCAGGAAAAGAGAACTTTTCTTTATTATACATGTGAATATCTCCAAAACCATAAAGGTTTGGGAGATAAGACTTATATCATTTTTCATGTTTTTTTAAGGGCTACAAAATAAAATCAACTTATTTTCAAGTATTACTATCCCTTTAAGGGTAAAATTCATCCAACTGCGGGAAAAGCAGAGTATTAAATATGCTGCTCTTCACCGTGATCATTGGTGGATACTTCAGGTACTCATGAGTGATCTGCAGGTGCCTTGCATATGCGAAACAGGGAAATTCTACAAAAATTTCATCTGTTGAAACCTTTGCATACATGGTTCACTATTGATATGTCGCCCTCAATTTGGTGACCATCATAAGGGCGAGTAGTCTTTAGCAGCCTTCATTGCTGTCCTCCTGAGGCTTCAGCCTCCATAGCTCAGTTCAGAGTGCGGCCGTGGTGCAGATAGGGATCACTAGCCTACATGAGAGCACCGGCAGCATGAGAGGTATGGGAGAGCATTGCATAAATAAATGTTGCCCTCTATTTGGCGACACTTAAGCTTGCAACATAAGAATGTCACCCTTTTGATGCGGGCGACATTCTGATCTCACCCTTATGATGGTTGCCAAATTGAGGGGGCCATTTCAATAGGATACTGGTATACAGTGTATACATTTTAAATCAAGGCTACAGTACACCTCTCTAGGAAATAATGTTTTATTTCCAGTCTGTGAACACTATAGCTCTATAATCAGACTGATAGAAGCATATGTTTGTATATCTTTATGTAGTGCCACAAAGTGTATGCAGCGCATTACAATAGTAATCATATCATATATACTGCAGTCCGTGCAGCAGTTGGGTTATGTCTCTAGCCTCCTCACCTCCGATACATGAAATAATTATTACCAGCCCCCAATGAAAATGCGGCTCCACAGATCAGCTGTCTCTGTATCTTATAGCGATGGCACACGAACACACAGTTCACAGCAACACACTTCATATATAACAGTTACCCATAAATCTATTGAAGCAGGATAAAAAAAAAACCCTCAAAAATACGCAACAATAATATGCAGCAATGAACAACTTGTATCCTAAAAACTATATCAATAAAAAAAAAAAAAAAAAAAAAAAATATATATATATATATATATATATATATATATATATATATATATATATATATATATATATATATATATATATATATATATATATAATGTACCAGCATTGTGTGCATTCGGGCAATGTGTACTATGCATGACTCCATCGGACACACATACATTCGGGCAGTCTACTGTGCATGACTGCGTTCAGGCAGCGTCTACCGCGCATGACTGCATTAGACAAACATACATCTGGCCTGTGTTCAGACAGTCTCTACTGTGCATGACTGAATCGGACAAACATACATCTGGCAATTTTTATATAAATTATATAAAATATACTAGTATAAATGCCAAAGTGCCACCCAGCGGCCTCAGCTGCTTCCCCGGAAGCGGAGACAGGTGGTGGGCTGTTCGAAGCGCCCCGCTCTGAATGGAGGCCAGCGCGATCGGCCAGTCTCTACTGCGCATGACTGCATTGTTTGGGCAGTCTCTACTGTGTGTGTTATGCACACAGGGAATTACACATTCTAGCAAATTATTTATGTTGATATAGATGTGTGTAATATAGTATATGAGATGAGGAGGCTAGTGACTTAACCCAGCTGCTACATGAACCACAGTATATATGTATATATAATATATGCTTGTATCTGTATGAATTTCGATATCCTATGAGTTGGGGTCTCCCTGTCTTCTGAGCAGCTAAAGAGATAATCTGTGATGGATTGTGCTGTCCCATCACTACACCGCTATGAGTACATTACAAGCATACAGCGATACAGTGTATGTTATGCATTTGTATTCCCTGCTCCTTGCTCCGGCTTGCAGTTGAAAGATCTATGTGGCTACCACATACTGATGAATAGGTGATGGGCAGATACGATCCGGACACTACTGAACCCTCGAATGGCTTATGGGGAAGGAAATAACTGATTTTCTTGCACATTTTGCCATCTGCACCTTGCTGAGTTTCGGACTAAGGGCCTTATGTTCAGTAGAAAAGTGGAATCGTTTTAGGGAAAACCAACCGCAGCTAAGGAGGAAAGTAACTGCACCATGGGGGAATATGAAAATTCCACAGATTCCCATTGATCTGAAATGTGGTTCTTAAGCCCTTGAATGCTAGGGAGGTCTCATGTTGGAGACCTCTCTAGCATTCAGAGGCTTAAAGGGTCAGTAATGTCCCATAAAAACGCTTATAGTTTTGTAGAGGTTAAAAAAATCAATGCCACAAATCCTATCTCTGAGACTGCTATGGTTTGACAGATATTCGCACTGAAAGTTCCCCCTCCCTCCCCTTCTCCTGACATCAGCGCTGTGCTGACAGCAGGAGATCCCGGTCCGGGGACCAGTCGGCGGCTCTGCAGCAGAGCCGAAATCGCGTTATTGGAAAATAATTACTTAATTGGAAAGGTCTACAAAGTGTGCCAGGTTTGCAAGCACACTTTGTAGACTGTTCCAGTGAAGGAGTTCTTTTTAAATAATGCAATTTCGGCTCTGCTGAAGAGCTGCCTCGAGTCGGCCAAGTTGAATCTCCTACTGTCTGCTTTACAGCTGACATCAGGAGAAGGGGAGGGAGGGGGGAACTTTGATTGTGAACATATCTCAAACCATAGCGGTCTGAGAGATGGGAGTTGTGGAACATAGTTTATTTTTTTAACCTCTACAAAACAATAAGCATTTTTTATGGGACATTACTGTCCCCTTAAGAGCTCCATTTCAATCAAAGGGAATTTTCATTTGTCAACTACTATGCAGTTGGTTTGCTCCAATGAAACTGCTAAATCAGGCCCTTAGAGACAGAGTTCCCACTAGGCAGAGGAAACATTGGGAGTGGGAGTAGGGGGAGGAGCCTCAGTTCTGGCCATGCCCATTACTCTCAGTTATGGGCGTGGTCTGTGTATTCCAAATCCCAACACAAAAAGAAATGGCGGTGCAGAAAGTCTCTCTAGGTGTAGTGCTTTGCAAAAGACACCCATATTATCTCTTTTTACTGACAGTCCTGTTTAAAGGAACAGTAAGCATGTATTATAGAAAAAAAACATTATAGGGCTTTTTTCTATTCAGTGAAATTAAGGTACTGCCACTGTTGGGCGCAGCTTCGTGCAAAACATTAAAAAAGCAAATAAAAAAATTGTATATATTAAACAGGTAACAGTGCCCCCAGTGTCCAGACAGTTACTGTATTACGTTCTGTGGGAGATGCGAGTCACTGGCTACAGTTCTATATAGAGTGTAATAGTAACAGCTCTAGCACTTGACAGTTATTACATTACATTCTGTTGGAGAGGTGAGTCACTGACTACAGTTCTGTATAGAATATGATAGTAACAGCTGTAGCACATGAGTTATTATGTTACATTCTATGGTAGAGGTGAGTCACTGACTACAGACCTCCATAGAATGTGATCATAACAGCTCTAGCACATGACAGTTATTATGTTACATTCTATGGGATAAGTGAGTCACTGACTACAGTTCTATATAGAATGTGATAGTAACAGATTTAGCACATGATATTTATTCTGTTGCGTTCTATGGGAGAGATTAGTGACTGGCTACGGCTTTCCAACATCACCATTTTATCACAGTTCGAGCTGTAATAACCTCTGATTTAAGCGTCAATCCATAATGAGGTTGCTCTTTTTGTACTTCATAGGAAAATATCTAAAATATGTATTTTTCCATAATCAAACCGTACTGATCATTTAACCCTCAATGATTTTCAGTGTGTTAGAGACTTATCTAGCATCCAGGAAAGAGAGAGACATTCTTGACTTTGTATTTCACAGGTTTAAGGTATTTTCTGACACTGGCAGCAGTAGCAGGGGTGGAGTCATAAAGAGTGGGGGTGTGGCCATGGGTGGGGTTAAGGGAACCCAGGGTGCCTAAAGTGAAAATTCATCCCTGAAAACCCTGATGTTTTAGGTTGCTGAGGAGATTAGCAAGCCCTTGACACAGGTGAAGAAGATTAAGATGGTGTCCAGCGGCGGAGGTGAAGTGGGAGCCGCCAAGATCACTGGTGAAGTACTGGACATCCTCAACCGCCTCCCAGAGACCGTGGAGAAGCTGACCGGCATTAACATCAGTCAGGTAAGTTGGTGGCTGTTTTTATTGTTGGCATCAGTCATGTGAAATCGCCAACAATCTTTATCGAAATTGGATATTAACACGGGGGGTGGAAAACATGCAGCCCTACAGCTGTGGTTGTGCTACCACTCGTATCCACCTCAACCCAGACATCAGTTGTAGCTAGAGTACAAATCCCGTCATCCGCGCCCAACAACTGACTGTAAATTATGGTAATTGTAACCCAACACCTAGATTTCCAACTGTGGACATGACATTGACGATATTGCCTTGTGAGTAGTTCAGCACAAAAAAGATGTTGAAACTTCTCATATTTAACCCTGTAAGGACCAGAGCGGTGCTCAACACATTGCAAAGCTTATGCAGTGCTCTGGTCTGTTAAAGGTTAACACTTGACCTCAAATCAGACGACCGTTATTGGGAATTATCTACAGAGGGATCTTTCATAAGTTGAACTTGATGATACATTTATTTTTTTTATTTTTTTTTTTTTTGTATTTTCAATCTTTATTGAAATGTCTTAAACAGTACACAGACTTGAAATACAAAATCGGTCAGAGAACTGCATTGCAGAAACAGGACATAGCAATGAAATATTGATTATAAACATTTTTTTTTTGTAATTGTTTAACTGTTGGTCACGTGCACAAGGTGAAGCAATTATGTTGCAAGTCAGCCATGGCATGTGAGACAAATAAATTACCATTGATTATTAAAGTGGGCTTTTAACCCCTTGAATTTGAGAAGAGCCCCTACCTGATCTTTAACAATGAAAAAGGTAATTAACCCACCACAGCCAGCACTTTCATTTCACAGCAGTCTATGGGCAGTTCCCCTCCCACATAGCTGCACTAAAGCCGAGGACAAGTACTCTGCTTCTCTCATCTTCACAGTGTCATTGAATGTCAGAGTGGAAGTGTGGTCGCCCTACCTTACTATGGGCAGAAATTGGTGCTATAAATTTTTGCCATTGTGCCTTTGCTCAAGAGAGAACATCCTAATCAGTCCTGGATCGCATATCCATGGTGGCAGTGCAAAGGAGAGGGGTGCTCAGTGCATTACACACCCTTCTGGTCCTTCAAGGGTTAAGATTACCATGTGCAGTGGGCAGAGTTTGAGGTTCTGTAGGCCTCGTAGAACTGTCATGTCTGCCTCCATGAACATGGCATCCAGAACTGATTAAAGATGTGATCTCTTAATCAAAGGAACAAGGGCAGAATTCATAGGGATTATGGCAAAAGAAAGAGAAGTGTGTGTGTGTGTATATATATATATTTATGTATGTGTGTTTGTGTATATATGTGTGGGGGGGTTAGTTGGGGGTGTTAGTGACGACCCCCCCAGTGGAACTTTCTGTTTAATAAAGAAAATGTTGAATTCTAGTTCATTTTATCAGGAGTAGTGCATACTGAGTGCTTATAACAGTGGGTCACAGTCTTTTTTGTTCAGGGCACCTCTATCCACAATCTAAACTTTTTCTGGGAACCCCAAACATTTTATGTCATTTGTAAGGTTGGTTATACAGGGTGCAGATAAGTATTATATTGTTATTCTTAGGACCTATGATCAGAATTAAAAAAGAAACATAATGTCCATAATTATACCGTAAAATCTTGGGCACAATTTTGCCCTTCTGCACCTTATGTGAAGTGTGTGTGTGTGTGTGTGGGGGGGGGTATTGTACACGGGAAATATATATGCTTACCCCACTGCAATTCGGTATCGGCCACTTCCCTTCCTTCCACTCAAGTCTCACCCCCTTGTTGTCCTCTGTGACAGCTTCACATCGGGCGGCATGTTTGCATTTGCGGCCCACATCCAGCAATGCCTTGTCAGGACCTTTCAATTTAAGCCAATGGTAATACGGTCCTCACTGGGTAAAACTGTAGATCCAATGAGCATAGGTCTATGCATTGGATCTACGGTATTGCCCTGTGAAGACGTTGAGGTCCTCACAGGGCATTACCACTGACTTAAATTGAAAGGCCCTGACAGGGCATTGCTAGATGTGGGCGGCAAATGCAAGCATTCCGCCTGGTGTGAATCCGTCACAGAGGACGCCGGAGCGGGTGATTGGAAGGAGGGGAAGCTGCTAATAGCGGATTGCGGTGGGTGGATGGAGGGAATCTAATTATGTTATCAGAAAGGGGAAAAACAAGGTTGTGTATTATACATAGGTACTCTTGTTTTCCCCTAAAATCTTAGGTGTAATTTACACCCGTGTATTATACACAGGTGTGTATTCTACCTGAGATTTTACAGTATATACATTTAACCCTTTGAGTGCCAGATGGATATGCAGCGTGTATTTCACTGGAACACCACCCTGATAATCTCTGGCTTATAAGCTTGTGCTTTGTGTTTTCTAGAGTACAGGATATAAGAAGCCGGGACGCATGTCATAACTGGAGGAGAGGTCTCACAGTTCGTCCATCCACCCTGTCTCCACATCCCTCTCCTGATTTTATCTCCATGGAGACTGATCGTCATCAGTTTTTCTTGTTGACCTGTTGTCTTAGTGTTGGAGTTTTACGTTAGTAGTTACCACGTATACATTGTTGAAGGATTTATGTTTTTGGATGTTGATATCGGAATATTAAAAAAAAAAATAGCTGTTGGTCCTCTGACTCACTTTCACTATATCAATATGGGTCATCACCTTCTAATCAAAATGGCTGTCTGTGTAATTTCTTCAATATGTCCACCATTTTTCAATGGGTCTGTAGCCTGCCAACGTGGAAAGAGGCAACCCTGATTCGCTGATTCATTGTTATATAGGCAGCATAGTAAGGAACTCCGCATTTCATTTCTTATAGCGTGTTCAGGATTTTAGCATTTTTATTTCTTTAAAACCAGGGTTGGTCAGTCTTTGGACCACCGTCACTTGGGGACTTAAATTTCCATCACCCCCATTTTGCCAATGGCTGGTTGGGGATGGTGGGAATTGTGGTTTCCGATAGCTTCAGGTTCAAAGATTGAGTATGCCTATTTTTGTAGGAGCGCAACACTTTTTTTTAATGACAAAAACCTATATTGTAGATTGTAGAACTTTTACTCTAAGTAAAACAAGGATAGTCCCACTTTTGGGAGACGTGTCTTTACAGAGTGATTACAATTTAAACTTTTTTGCACATTAACATTGCACTCTAGTGGCCAGAATGTTTACCTATAGGTCACTTGGTGTTGAGACAATTATTCTGTTGCATTCTGTGGGATAGGCGAGTCACAGACAATCTGTTTCAATAGAATGTGATAGTAACAGCTTCTTCACATCGTTGGGCAAAAGAGCAAAGAATGGGAATGTTTGTAGATGATAGTGAGCATATAAATATGTAAAACTTCAATATTGTTTACAATACTCACTCAGAATCCGCCATAGGTTGATAGAAGGGAGTATTGGCTCCAAAATGTTTTATAATGTAGAATAATTTACTGTTTGTTTTTTGGGTTTTTTTTTTGTTTGTTTTTTTAAACATTTTAAATAAACGAATATTTAACGAGTTTCTGGATGCATGATAATTTCATCAGGGCATCAGAATTATAATGGTCCAGCTGCCGCAATTACCACCCGTATATGTCACAAAATCTGGTATGAAGCTTTACATATTTATATAGTCATGTATACTCCCTATACTCCCCCATTCTGTTGCCTGGCTGTATTTCTCTCTCTTATTTGAGGATTACTATTTGAGGAGCAGCTGACTTGAAAACTGTGTGGTGGGCAGCATAATATCCCCGGTGCTGAAAGCCGCTATGCGCGGCAACATCAGTATGCAAATAGGAAATCATTTATCCATTTTTAATCTGCTGATGAAGAGTTTTATAAACTTTGGTGATCTTCATGCAGTGAGTCTGAACTGTCTCAAAAGTAATGAAGTGGTTAGTTCCTGGCAGTTTCAGTTGTTATAACTTTTAACCCCTTAAGAACCCATGACGGTCCCGGACGTTCCTGGCACATCATTGAATCTGGGATGGCAGTGTGGCTGCATGGCGTGCTGCCATCCCAGAATTCAGCTCCATGGTCCTTAACAGCTGCCCACACTCCAGATTTGGTGGTCGTTAACCCTTTGAGTGCCAGAGGGGTATTGCTATGCGTTTCGTACCCCTCTGGCACTCAAAGGATTAAGGTGTTAAATAAAACAACTGTCATCAGTAGGACTACCCTTGTTTTATTCAGAAGGATAAGTCCTATTCTATACAGGTTACTGTTCCTTTAAACTCTTTGGCGCTAAAGATGTTTTCGTTGCATTGCAATTGCAATTGCAATTTTGGCGTTTTTTGTTAGTCACCTATGCTGTAATTGATTTGCCCGAGAATTGCTCTCATTTCCTTTTTGCATAAGGCCCCAAGAGTTAATTAAAAAAAAAAAAAAAGTCTGATATTTTTATATTGTTGCACACCAAAAACCCCAAGCCTCCTTGGCAACATCTGCCATCTTCTTAACAGCCATTCACAAACAACAAATGAGACACTTCTACAAAATTTGCCACCATAAATAACTGCCTTTCTCCGATAATTAAGATGCCTAAAGATATTCAAAGACAAAATGGCATCCCTACTGCTTTATCTTGCCACCTATAATATGGCTGCCAACTCCACTGCCAACTCCACTTGCATATACCTTGCTTGTGTTTCATCCTGTGTGCCAACCGCAACATGGCTATTCTTGACCCAACTTGCACTGAGGTAGCAAAGGTGCCAGTCCAAAGATGGCTACTGAATGTTACCACAAATCTTTTGTTGTGTTCTGATAGCTACACATCACATTTCCTCTTATTACTGTGAATTGTTGCCTGTAGTTCAATCAAACTGTTGCCTTATACCAAAATATATTGTCATGAATAAATAAACTATACACTTTGAACGTGTGTGTGTGTGTCTTCTTTATTTAAGGAGAGGCAGACGTTTGTTTTGAAGGCAACACCTCTATTCAATTTTTTTCAGAGAACAAGTTGTACTTGTGGGCCGGATTCCGCTACAGGTGATGGTGATGTATCACTGGTTCTATCTCATGAATTCCCAATGAATTCTACAGGACAAGTTGGAGATAAAACAAGTGATACGTGTGTTACCTGGACTGGAACCCAAGTGTGTGTGTGTGTGTGTGTATTAGCATTTTTTTTTTAATCTTTTGGTGTGACATTGATGTCTTTTATTTAACCCTTTGCGTGCCAGAGGGGTACTCAACCCCTCTGGCACTCAAAGGGTTGGGTAAAACCTTGTTACTGTACAGCAGCCTCTGGATTACTTCCGTTGCAGAGACAGTGCAATATCTCCGCCCTTTATTCTGTCAGTCTTCTGTGAACAAGACATGTGAGTACAATTATATTGTTTATTCTAATAGTATATTGGCTATACTACACTATTGAGTGCCTTCTTGTTTTCTTTTTCTATGTGTGTGAAAGAGAATGATAGAAAATGACAGTTGTGTGTGGTTGTCAGATCACACAAAATATTAACAGCAATGCCCATAGAGAAAATATCAGTTCTGGGTCTCTGCACTGATAGAATGACACATTGTGATAAAATGTATCGCTCTTCCTTGGCAGAGAAAGCCAGAAGTGAAATTTTCTTTCCAGTAGCATTTTCTTCTGGTGTGGTGGCTACTATGCTTAGTGCCCATAAGCCTGTTTCCTCTAAGGCCTACCATCGATTTTGGTCTACTTTTCTGGCTTGGTGTGCTGACAAAGACCTGTCTCAGGATTTTGACCTTCCTACTGTTCTTTCCTTTCTGCAGGATGGTTTGGATAAGGGTCTCAGTCTGAGTTCTCTTAAGGTTCAGACTTCTGTGCTCTCTGTTTTCTTTCAGAGGTGTCTTGCTATCATTCCTGATGTCAAGTTTTTCTTCCAGGGTGTTGCTCATACCCGTCCTCTGTTTAAGTCCCCTGCTCCTCAGTGGGATCTTAACGTGGTCTTGGGAGTACTCCAGCGTCGTCCTTTTGAGTCCTTGGCTACCATTCCTCTACGTATGCTGACGTGGAAAATGGCCTTTCTCCTGGCAATTGTTTCTGTTCGCCGAGTTGCGGAGCTGCATGCCCTGTCTTGTAGACCACCCTTTTTGGTCTTTCACAAGGCGGTGCTTCGCACCTCACAAGAGTTTCTCCTGAAGGTGGGGTCTGAGTTCCGCACTAATCAGGAGAACGTGGTCCCTTCCTTCTGTCTTAACCCTACTTCTGACAAATAGAGGGTTCTTCATCTGTTGGATGTTGTGTGTTGTCTCAAGTTCTACGTGCATCGCACGTTTGAGGAAGTCTGACACTCTGTCTGTCATTCCTGAGGGTCCCTGCGGCAGGGAAGCCTGCTTCCATGGTAACCATAGCTTCTTGGATCAAATCCACGATTCGTAAGGCTTACAAACTTTGGAAGAAGCCTGTTCCCTTTAGGGTCATGGCTCATTCTGCAAGGTCTATTGGGGCTTCTTGGGCCTAGAAGAAGCAGGCCTCAGCTGATCAGTTATGCAGGGCGGCCACATGGTCATCTGTGCACACTTTTTCTAAATACTACCGTGTGGATGTGCTGGCATCAGCTGGTGCAAGTTTTGGGAGGAAGATCCTTGAGGCAGCCTTGCCTGTCTAGGATGTCCTTAGTCTCTCAGTACTCTTTCACTTTTGAGCCCTGTTGGCTCTAGTCCAGTGGGCTGTGTAACAGTTCACGGGGTTTGTTTTACCCCTGTTCAGTGTCCATTGACACTTTGCGGTTGTGTTGAGCTATTTATGATCTGTAGGTTCATTGGTGATCTGGTGACTTTGGGGGCCTGCGCCTGGTCCTTGCCTTTCTTCCCGCCCTGGGGAACTTAATGGTTGGACATCCCAAAGTTACCAGGAACCTGTATTGGACGACAGAGATAAGAGGATTTTAGTCTTACCTGTTAAATCCTTTTCTCTTAGTCAATACAGGTTACTAGTCTCCCACCCTATCAAGGGACCATGCTTGGCTCTCCTGTGGCAGAACATGGGGGTCCTTTCGGGTTCATGCTCACAGGAATCTTCCTTTACCTTCTTATTACCTAGTCAATAGTTAGTCTCCAAATCTTAATCGTTGGAGATTGGCTAGCTGCAAGCTAAGGAGAGGAGGTAGGCTCCACCCAGCAGTCACTTCTAAGAATTGTTCCTGCCTCTTAAAGGGGCTGATCGCCTACCCAAAGTTATCAGTAACCTGTATGGACTAAGAGAAAAGGATTTAACAGGTAAGACTAAAATCCTATTTTCATAAAACTAGCAGCTACAATTAATCTTCATAGTATTTGGGCCATGGAGAGTGTTATTTCAATACTGTCAGAGTTGTAGTTCCAGAGTAATTGAATGATAAAGTATCCCCCTCCCACCCCTTTTACCTAGTGTAAGCCTCCTCCCCTCAGATGTGGAATCTGGTCTTAAGATCAGAGAGCTCACAGCAAGGGCAATCTTCTTACTGTGATCAAAAGGAAAACCCTGCCCCCCCCCCTTGACAGGTTTTTCAGGTTTTTAATGATGCTCACTGAAGATTGTCCCTCTCTGCGATCCATCCGGACAGTCTTGCTGCTCTGAGGTAAGCAGTGTTACTTCAGTAAAAGGGGTGGGAGGGGGATACTTTATCATTCAATTACACTTGAACTACAACTCTGATAGTAATGAAATAACACTCTCCAAGGCCCAAATACTATGATTAATTGGAGCTTCTTTCATTGTGAAACATTACTATCCCTTTAAGTTTATAGAGGCTTCTATGAATTGTATATGGATTATACTAGATTAATTGCACCTTAATCAGAAGAAATGCGCTTTACATTTTGGTCTGCTATACCAAGGACTGTTACATCCATTAGGGGGTTTTTAAATATGGATTCATTTGAAATATTATCTGTGGAAATTGGGGAACTGTGATGTGGGTGATTTTCTAAGATGATAGCAGTTTAACCCTATGAGCGCTAGATGAGTGTTATGTTTTCTAGTTTGAGTGTGGGGTCATGTACTATATAAATTACAGACTAGGAGTTCACGTGGAACCACCCATTAAAATACTCATACATTGTATTGGATTTCTCTAGAGGGCTGGCTTCCATTTTTTTTCTTAATATAAAAGACCAAATTGTGGTGTAATAACTTTGGGAAGAAAAGCACTGAACTATAATAATCATAATAACGTTTACTGTTCCTTTAAGAAATGTCACCTCATAATTTCTATTTATACCACTGCCAGTGTCCTCAGAGCAATGAGAACAGTTGTCTGACAGTTCGCTGTATAGAGCACCGACATCCGTACAGCTGGGTGACATCAGCGCTTTATTCGGCTCCCATGGGAGCTTCTTCCCCTCCATCAGCAAAGTTGGGTGACTTCAGAGCCTTAATCTGTGCCCATCTTCTTCCACTCCATCTGCACAACTGGGTGGCATCAGAGCCTTACTCTGCACCCATGGGAGTCTCTTCCTCTCCATCTGCACAGCTGTGTGGCATCAGAGCCTTGGTGCTCGTGGGAGTTCCTTCCCCTCCATCTGCACAGCTGGGTCACATTAGAGCCTTATCTGGCACCCATGGGAGCTTCTTTCCCCTCCATCTGCACAGCTGGGTCACATTAGAGCCTTATCCGGCACCCATGGGAGCTCCATCCCCTCCATCTGCACAGCTGAGTCACATTAGAGCCTTATCCGGCACCCATGGAGCTTTTTCCCCTCCATCTTAATAGCTGGGTGATAAAGCCTTACTCAGCACCTACGGGAGCTTCTTCACCTCCATCTTCACAGCTGGGTGACATTGGAGCCTTACTCAATGCCCATGAGAGCTTCTTCCCCTCCATCTTCACAGCTTGGTGACAGAGCCTTACATGACACCCATGGGAGCTTCTTTCCCCTCCATCTGCACAGCTGGGCGACATTGGAGCCTTACTTGGCACTCATGGGAGCTTCTTCCCCTCCACCAGCAAAGGTGGGTGACTTCAGAGTCTTGCTCTGCATCCATGGAAGTCTCTTCCTCTCCATCTGCGCAACTGGGTGAAATAAGAGCTTTGGAGCTCATGGGAGTCTCTTCCCCTCCATCTGCACAGCTGGGTCATATTAGAGCCTTATCCAGCACCCATGGGAGCTTATTTCCCCTCCCATCTGCACAGCTGGGTCACATTAGAGCCTTACTCTGCACCCATGGGAGCTTCTTTCACCTCCATCTGCACAGCTGGGTCAATTAGAGCCTTATCCGGTACCCATGGGAGCTTCTTTCCCCTCCTTCGGCACAGCTACGTGACATTTAGAGCCTTACACGACACCCATGGAGCTTTTTCCCTCCATCTTAATAGCTGGGTGACAGAGCCTTACTCAGCACCTACGGGAGCTTCTTCACCTCCATCTTCACAGCTGGGTGACATAAGAGCCTTGGCGCTCGTGGTAGTTTCTTCCCCTACATCTTCACAGCTGGGTGACATTGGAGCCTTACTCAATGCCCATGGGAGCTTCTTCTCCTCCATCTTCACAGCTTGGTGACACTAGAGCCTTACATGACACCCGTGGGAGCTTCTTTCCCCTCCATCGGCACAGCTGGGTGACATTGGAGCCTTACTTGGCACTCATGGGAGCTTCTTCCCCTCCATCAGCAATGTTGGGTGACTTCAGAGCCTTACTCTGCACCCATGGGAGTCTCTTCCTCTCCATCTGTACAACTGGGTGAAATAAGAACCTTGGCGCTCATGGGAGCTCCTTCCTCTCCATCTGCACAGCTGGGTCACATTAGAGCCTTACTCTGCACCCATGGGAGCTTCTTTCCCTTCCATCTGCACAGCTGGGTCACATTAGAGCCTTATCCGGCACCCATGGGAGCTTCTTTCCCCTCCTTCGGCACAGATAGGTGACATTTAGAGCCTTACACGACACCCATGGAGCTTTTTCCCCTCCATCTTCACAGATGGGTGACAGAGCCTTACTCAGCACCTATGGGAGCTTCTTCCCCTCCATCTGCATAGCTGGGTGACATAAGAGCCTTGGCGCTCATGGGAGCTTCTTCCCCTCCATCTGCACAGCTGGGTGACATTGGAGCCTTACTCTGCACCCATGGGAGCTTCTTCTCCTCCATCTGCACAGCTGGGTGACATAAGAGCCTTGGAGCTCATGGGAGCTTCTTCCCCTCCATCTGCACAGCTGGGTGACATTGGAGCCTTACTCTGCACCCATGGGAGCTTCTTCCCCTCCATCTTCACAGCTTGGTGACTTTACAGTCTTACTAGGCACACATGGGAGCTTATTCCCCTCCATCTGACATTAGAGCATCAACTGGCACTCATGGGAGCTTTTACTTTCCACGTAGAAGCCCCTTGTTGATGAATCCGCCTCCACTGGGCTTCTATGGAGGCAAGAGAAAGCTCCCATGAGCACTGAGTTGGGTTCTGATGATCCCCCACCCCCCATGCAGATCTCTCTCCTATCTGCACAGCAGACTGGGAGAGGACGGGTGATCTTTACAATATGGGAAGCCATAGCTCCGACTGCACTTCTGGTGGTTTAACCCACTGAATGCCTGAGGGGTACACAACACAATGCAAAGCAATGCATTGCACACCTTTCTGGTAACTCGAAGGATTAAAAGGGTATTTTATGGACTCTATACTCCTTTAATCAGACTATTGTCAACAGTGCCAACTGATGTCCAAAGGAAATTTTTTTACGTTACTCTTCATGGTAGAGCTTGATTCTTAGTCTAAAGCAACAGCGCCACCTGGTGACTAACATAGAAAAAGTTTCATTAAGGAGAAAAAAAGAATTAATCCTCTCCAGCAGTGGGTGTACTATTGTACTTCTAGTACTATTGTTTTATTCTGCATGAAAGGCCCAACAATATATAGTGCTAATAGAATAGAATATTACAGCTCATTTAAAATATATGAATTTATGCATATACTTTTGTAACTACACACATATCTGTCTTAACACTATTTATGTCAGATACAGTTCACCGGGTTTTATGTGTATTTTTTTGTATGTATTTGGCTCCTCCCAGCTCCTTGGTTAGTAGATCCCAGCACACAGGTACATTTGTAATCAGGGAAAGTATATCAATACCGCCTTTATCAGGGCAGGCCCAAGACATTGTGCTGCCTGGGTTAGGGTGACCACACGTCCCGGAATGCCCAGGACTGTCCCTTATTGGGGGTCTGTGTCCTGCGTCCTGGGTCACCCCCCACAGGGACAACAAAGAGTCCCGGAATTGAGCAACATACGCCAGTCCAGCCAGCCAATGAAATGTATTTGCTATATGGTCCTCATTGGCTGGCTGATCCAGCCAATGAAGACCATATAGCAAATACATTTCATTGGCTGGCTGGACTGGTGAGTGCGAGACAGCTGGGATGGAGCAGGTATGCTGGCGCTGCAAGATAGACCCGCGGCTGAGGCTCCCGCCGGCACTGACCATCTTTCTGAGGCTGACACAGAGTAAGAGTTCTCACTGGGAACTGTTACTATGTCAGCCTCAGAAAGATGGTCAGCGCCGGCGGGAGCCTCAGCTGCAGGACTAGGGTGACCACATGTCCTGGAATGGCAGAACGGAAATGTGGTCACCCTAGCCTGGGTCGAAGGATGAAATGCTGCCCCCCCAAACCACGCCCACCAAAACATGCCCCCTTCCACCACACTAGAGCCTAACCTCCAATCACAGGACACTATCCTGGGAGGAGGAAAAGCTTTTGGGCGGCTATGAGAGGTGGGGGAATGACGTCCGCAGACCTCAGCTAAGCTATTGACAGTATTTGGTGTGCATGCAGCACACCGAATGTGTACTGGTGCCAGAAAGAACATGACTTTGGGCGACAAATTGTCGCCCTTGTCAAAGTGCCCCCTGGTTCCCATGGACCCACTGAGACACATGTAAGGGCCAGCTTTGCCCTTTACACAACTCACTAGGGCTTTGCTCACAACCGAGGTAAGATAGAATTGCTGCTTTTTATTTGCATTATAATACATGATCACTTCAGATCTGAGGCTCAGTCTGAGTTGCCTTGATGGGAGCGAGCAAGTTACACATTCTTTTGGTCATAAACATGTCACTTAACCTGTCTGTATATTGTTTGCTTTTTATATATGAATGTCTATATCTCTATACATTATAGAAGAGGGTCATGTGACCAGAATTCTGTGGCACTGTCACCCACACACCCAGAAGCGGCAGTAAGGAGGAGCTAGTCAAATCTCCTCTTTATTGGCACTCCTATAACTCCATTCATGGGGGAGTGATTTACATGGGGGGGCACTCCTGTGAAAATCTCTGCAAGGAATTGGGGGAGCATCTATATACACACACACACACACACACACACACACACACACACACACACACACACACACACACACACACACTGCACACAAACACACAATGCACACACATTATGCACCACACACATGCAATACACAAACAAACATGCAATAAACCACTCACAATATACATACACACACAATATACACACTCATGCTCACACACTCATTCTCACTGCTGGAAAGTTGTGTAACAGTGCTTTGCAATGCTTTACACACCTTTTTTCGAGCTGATAGGACTAAGCACTGAAAATTCAACAAGTCAGTCATTAATAATATTGCCTCCTTTTTGCATTCGCCAGAAGTTAATGGAAAATAGTCCTACATGTTAACCTTTTTAGTGCCAGATAAATGCACTGGGTTGAAATGCTGTGGATAACACACGTAATGACTGCTTCTGTTTAGGATGTCTTTTGCATAGCAGGAAACTCTCCAGATTTGCCCCGGAGACTCCAGTTTTTGTTGTTGATTACTGGGTCTCTGGAGCAGAGGCTGATTCTTCGGATATGAGGAGTTTCTAATGAAACTGTCCACTTCTGCTCCTTCCCAGTCTGTTCCACACTCCGTCCACTTCTCCTCCTTCCCCACCATGTTCCTCATACTTTTTACATGTCTGTTAAGCCCCGCCCCCACTCATGATTAAGCAGATTGCGTCATTTATCTCCTCTAGTGGCACCACAGGACTCCACAAGACAAAGTTCCCAGGTGCGGTCTTCTGTAGTGTCTATCTTCATAACACACATCCTTAATAAAACATTCCATGTTTATTTAGTCATACATACAACTACATGGGACTTTTGTATTTTTTTTAAATTTGTTTTATTAACAGCACAGGCAAAGCCGTGCCAATATATGATTTTATATATATATATATATATTACCGTTCAAAAATTTGGGGTCACTTAGAAATGTCCTTGTTTTCCATCAAATGAGTTGCAAAATGAATGGGAAATTCAAGACATTGACAAGGTTAGAATTAATGATATTTAATTTAAATAATAATTGTGTCCTTCAAACTTTGCTTTCTTCGACGAATCCTCCATTTGCAACAATTACAGCCTTGCAGACCTTTGGTATTCTAGTTGTCAGTTTGTTGAGGGAATGTGAAGACAGTTCACCCCGTGATTCCTGAAGAACCTCCCACAATTTAGATTGGCTTGATGAGCACTTCTTACGTACCATACGGTCAAGCTGCTCCCATAACAGAAAGAAGGACATTTCTAAGTGACCCCAAACTTTTGAACGGTAGTGTGTATGTATATATATAATACAGATAGACAGCATCACGCAACCACAATTCTGTGTCCACTGAACACTCACCCAGGGACGAGAGTAAGGAATAATTATTAAAAACTCATTCATACTGCTTTTCCTATTGGTTAAGCCATGAGGGCATGATTTCCCAGGGCTGGGCAGCCCAGTGAAACTGTCTGCAAGGAGCTGCCTATGGGTGTGATTTTCACAGGAGTGGACACCCCTGGCAACAACTTCCATGCAGTCTGTACTTACATGGGGGCCTGATTTTCACAGGAGTGGGCAGGGTGGCAAAGCTCCCTTGCCTAACCCTGTGAAAATCTCTGCAAAGAGTTCCACACAGTCCAACATATCATCCTCCCCATTCCTTGCACTTCCTCTATCTCAGAGTCTCCACGTACATCGCACCTTCCCCACTCATGCACCTTATATCACTTCATATCCTCCTCGTGTACAAACTACACACACAAACTATTCTACATCTTTTCCAACTCGTTTAAAAAAAAAAAAAAACCCTCAATATTGACTCACCTCCCTTCTACTGACAATACAAAACCTGCTATTGCCCACAGAAAGCTCAGATTTGGAATCTTCATCATAGCTGGAAACTTGCCGGGTGTCGCGTCCTTGTCGGCGCCTGGCCGCTGTCTCACTCGTTGGGACCCGTTCGGCGCTGCTCTCCGCCTCTGCTTCCTCTGCTGAAGAGCCGCTGGCTGATCTCAGGAAAGGATTCCCCTGCTGTCAGCTAGAACGCTGAAGTCAGCCAGGGGCGAACTTTGAAAGCGGTTATCTCTCAAACTATAAGGGTTTGAGAGATGCCTCTGGGGGCATTTTTCATCTTCATTCAAGGGCTTTAGCATAGGGATTAGTATTTTTTAAGTAATACTATCCCTTTGAATACCTCTGCGGGGTCTGCAGCCATGCCAGGTGTATAATCTGTCACACTGACTAACAGGACAGGAGGTGAAACCCGCAGGACAGAGAGGGCTGCTAGACAAAACAGACACAAACACCAGCTAGGAATAGATATAGAAGACAGTGGATGCAGAGTATGAAAACTTCTTACTCACTTAACAAATGCTCTGGAGCCATGGGTCGGCAGACAAAACAAACTCTCTAGGCTGCCACTGAAGATCTGCTTGAGATGGGGTGTGTAGGTAGTGAGCGGTGTGGAATGCAAACATTACCTTGCTGGGGCTACAAGTCTTGGGAAATGTCAACCAAGTTCGAACAACAAGGACCGGTTGAGGCGGACCTGAATCAGGATGGTCACACTTGCTCATTGGTGGAGTCAGCAGCAGGAAGATGTACACACACATATGAGAAACCGAACAAGAGTCTTACAAATGAACAAAGGTCACAAGTTTCACCTTAGTCCCTATGTTATTCTATGGGAGAGTTTTAGCCATAGATTACAGGGGAGATGTACTAGGTGTGATAAAGAGGAGATAACTTCGCCTGTGAGATAAACTCTCCAGTTTCTATGTTATTCTATGGGAGATATTTAGTTATAGACTACAGGAGAGATGTACTAATGTGTGATAAGGAGGAGACAACTTCTCCAGTGAGATAAACTCTCCAGTTCCTATGTTATTCTATGGGAGAGATTTAGTTATAGACTACAGGGGAGATGTACTAAGGTGTGATAAAGAGGATATAACTTCTACAGTGAGATAAACTCTCCAGTTCCTATGTTATTCTATGGGAGAGCTTTAGTTATAGACTACAGGGGAGATGTACTTAGGTGTGATAAAGAGGAGATAACTTCTCCAGTGAGATAAACACTCCAGTTCCTATGTTATTCTATGGGAGATCTTTAGTTATAGACTACAGGGGGAGATGTACTAAGGTGTGATAAAGAGGAGATAACTTCTCCAGTGTGATAAACTCTCCAGTTCCTATGTTATTCTATGGGAGATCTTTAGTTATAGACTACAGGGGAGATGTACTAAGTTGTGATAAAGAGGAGATAACTTCTCCAGTGAGATAAACTCTCCAGTTCCTATGTTATTCTATGGGAGATCTTTAGTTATAGACTACAGGGGAGATGTACTAAGGTGTGATAAAGAGGAGATAACTTCTCCAGTGAGATAAACACTCCAGTTCCTATGTTATTCTATGGGAGATCTTTAGTTATAGACTACAGGGGAGATGTACTAAGGTGTGATACAGAGGAGATAACTTCTCCAGTGAGATAAACACTCCAGTTCCTATGTTATTCTATGGGAGAGGTTTAGTTATAGACTACAGGGTGAGATGTACTAAGGTGTGATAAAGAGGAGATAACTTCTCCAGTGAGATAAACTCTCCAGTTCCTATGTTATTCTATGGGAGATCTTTAGTTATAGACAACAGGAGAGATGTATTAAGGTGTGATAAAGAGGAGATAACTTATCCAGTGTGATAAACTCTCCAGTTCCTCTGTTATTCTATGGGAGAGATTTAGTTATAGACTACAGGAGAGATGTACTAATGTGTGATAGGGAGGAGATAACTTCTCCAGTGAGATAAACTCTCCAGTTCCTATGTTATTCTATGGGAGAGATTTAGTTATAGACTACAGGGGAGATGTACTAAGGTGTGATAAAGAGGAGATAACTTCTCCAGTGAGATAAACTCTCCAGTTCCTATGTTATTCTATGGGAGAGCTTTAGTTATAGACTACAGGGGAGATGTACTTAGGTGTGATACAGAGGAGATAACTTCTCCAGTGAGATAAACACTCCAGTTCCTATGTTATTCTATGGGAGAGGTTTAGTTATAGACTACAGGGTGAGATGTACTAAGGTGTGATAAAGAGAAGATAACTTCTCCAGTGAGATAAACTCTCCAGTTCCTATGTTATTCTATGGGAGAGATTTTGTTATAGACTACAGGGGAGATGTACTAAGGTGTGATAAAGAGGAGATAACTTCTCCAGTGAGATAAACTCTCCAGTTCCTATGTTATTCTATGGGAGAGATTTAATTATAGACTACAGGGGAGATGTACTAAGGTGTGATAAAGAGGAGATAACTTCTCCAGTGAGATACACTCTCCAGTTCCTATGTTATTCTATGGGAGATCTTTAGTTATAGACTACAGGGGAGATGTACTAAGGTGTGATAAAGAGGAGATAACTTCTCCAGTGAGATAAACTCTCCAGTTCCTATGTTATTCTATGGGAGAGTTTAGTTATAGACTACAGGGTGAGATGTACTAAGGTGTGATAAAGAGGAGATAACTTCTCCAGTGAGATAAACTCTCCAGTTCCTATGTTATTCTATGGGAGATCTTTAGTTATAGACAACAGGAGAGATGTACTAAGGTGTGATAAAGAGGAGATAACTTCTCCAGTGTGATAAACTCTCCAGTTCCTCTGTTATTCTATGGGAGAGATTTAGATATAGACTACAGGGGGAGATGTACTAAGGTGTGCTAAAGAGGAGATCACTTCGCCAGTGAGATAAACTCTCCAGTTCCTATGTTATTCTATGGGAGAGATTTAGTTATAGACTACAGGGGAGATGTACTAAGGTGTGCTAAAGAGGAGATCACTTCGCCAGTGAGATAAACTCTCCAGTTTCTATGTTATTCTATGGGAGATATTTAGTTATAGACTACAGGGGGAGATGTACTAAGGTGTGATAAAGAGGAGATAACTTCTCCAGTGAGATAAACTCTCCAGTTCCTATGTTATTCTATGGGAGAGCTTTAGTTATAGACTACAGGGGAGATGTACTAAGGTGTGATAAAGTGGAGATAACTTCCCCAGTGAGAGAAACTCACTAGTTCATAAGTTATTCTATTAGAAATCTATATTTATAAACTACAGGGAGAGATGTAATAAGGTGTGATAAAGAGGAGATCTCCAGTGAGATAAACTCTACAGTTCCTGTGTTATCCTATGGAGTCAGTGCACTAAGACTCTACAGCTTGACAGCTCTTCATACATGAGTTACAAAAGATTAACGGAAGCTGAAGAGTTCATCACACTGGAGACTTTGTCACCACTTTAGTACATAACCCCCCAGAACTCCAGACTCCTCCTACTGACAGTACCTTCCTTCTTAAGAAGATGTTACCGAGTGGGGTTTGGGGTTCTGGAATCATCTATATCCATGGACATAATATCCACTGCAAATTAAAAAATAATTTTGGAGAACCAATTCAGACAGACTGTATTCATAGCGGCCATTAGGATTTTCATCGTAGATTAAAGTAAGTGTGTGCGGCAGGGGTTTATTATTAACCTTTTAAGTGCCAAAGGGTTAAGAGGTGTAATTGGTTTTTTACAAGCTGTAAAATGGTCATAAAAACAAGTAGACGGCAGATGTCTGTATCACAGGGAATGTAACGTTTTCTTGTAAATTTGTGGGAGGGGAATGTTGCACTTTGCTGTAATTGTTTTACTGAGAAGTGTGGGTCATTTATAACTGCGACATCTGTCCACTGGTATTGCCATCCAAACACATATTACAAGTGAGTTGAGCAACCTGTGACCTTCAAGCTATTGTTTGGGTACAGCTCTCATCATCCTCAGCCTGATGTTGGCAGGTTTTGAAAGATGGGGCTGTAGTATAAATATTTGAAGAACCCCCATGTTACCCCCATGGGGTATGAATTCAGCAAATCACTTTGCCAGTATACAGACCATACACAATGCTAGGCACTTTATTCAAGCCAATTCAGGAACACTGAAATCAGTATTAGTATTGTACGCTGCAGTGTGATCATTATCAGTGTATAGATGCACAGTGCCATTATGCAGAGCAGTGTGATCATTATCAGTGTATAGATACTCAGTACCATTATACAGTACAGTGTGATCATTATCAGTGTATAGATACTCAGTACCATTATGCAGAGCAGTGTGATCATTATCAGTGTATAGATACTCAGTGCCATTATGCAGAGCGGTGTGATCATTATCAGTGTATAGATACTCAGTACCATTATACAGAGCAGTGTGATCACTATCAGTGTGTAGATACTCAGTACCGTTATACAGAGCGGTGTGATCATTATCAGTGTATAGATACTCAGTACCATTATACAGAGCGGTGTGATCATTATCAGTGTTTGGATACTCAGTACCATTATACAGTACAGTGTGATCATTATAAGTGTATAGATACTCAGTACCATTATACAGAGCAGTGTGATCATTATCAGTGTATAGATACTCAGTACCATTATACAGAGCAGTGTGATCACTATCAGTGTATAGATACTCAGTATCATTATACAGAGCGGTGTGATCATTATCAGTGTGTAGATACTCAGTACCATTAGACAGTGCAGTGTGATCATTATCAGTGTATAGATACTCAGTACCATTATACAGAGCAGTGTGATCATTATCAGTGTGTAGATACTCAGTACCATTATACAGTGCAGTGTGATCATTATCAGTGTATAGATACTCAGTACCATTATGCAGAGCGGCGTGATGAGTATCAGTGTGTAGGTACTCAGTACCATTATGCAGAGCGGCGTGATGATTATCAGTGTGTAGGTACTCAGTACCATTATGCAGAGCGGCATGATGATTATCAGTGTGTAGGTACTCAGTACCATTATGCAGAGCGGCGTGATGATTATCAGTGTGTAGATACTCAGTACCATTATGCAGTGCGGCGTGATCAGTATCAGTGTGTAGATACTCAGTACCATTATGCAGAGCGGCGTGATGATTATCAGTGTGTAGATACTCAGTACCATTATGCAGTTCGGCGTGATCAGTATCAGTATATAGATACTCAGTACCATTATACAGTACAGTGTGATCATTATCAGTGTGTAGATACTCAGTACCATTATGCAGAGCGGCGTGATGATTATCAGTGTGTAGATACTCTGTACCATTATGCAGTGCGGCGTGATCAGTATCAGTGTATAGATACTCAGTACCATTATACAGTACAGTGTGATCATTATCAGTGTGTAGATACTCAGTACCATTATGCAGAGCGGCGTGATGATTATCAGTGTGTAGATACTCAGTACCATTATGCAGTGCGGCGTGATCAGTATCAGTGTATAGATACTCAGTACCATTATACAGTACAGTGTGATCATTATCGGTGTGTAGATACTCAGTACCATTATGCAGAGCGGCGTGATGATTATCAGTGTGTAGATACTCAGTACCATTATACAGAGCGGCGTGATCATTATCAGTGTGTAGATACTCAGTACCATTATACAGAGCGGTGTGATCAGTATCAGTGTGTAGATACTCAGTACCATTATACAGTGCGGCGTGATCATTATCAGTGTGTAGATACTCAGTACCATTATACAGAGCGGCGTGATTATTATCAGTGTGTAGATACTCAGTACCATTATACAGAGCGGCGTGATCATTATCAGTGTGTAGATATTCAGTACCATTATACAGAGCGGCGTGATCAGTATCAGTGTGTGGATACTCAGTACCATTATACAGTGCGGCGTGATCATTATCAGTGTGTAGATACTCAGTACCATTATACAGAGCAGCGTGATCATTATCAGTGTGTAGATACTCAGTACCATTATACAGAGCGGCGTGATCATTATCAGTGTGTAGATACTCAGTACCATTATACAGTGCAGAGTGATCATTATCAGTGTATAGATACTCAGTACCATTAAACAGTGCAATGTGATCATTATCAGTGTATAGATACTCAGTACCATTATACAGAGCAGTGCGATCATTATCAGTGTGTAGATACTCAGTACCATTATACAGTGCAGAGTGATCATTATCAGTGTTTGGATACTCAGTACCATTATACAGTACAGTGTGATCATTATCAGTGTGTAGATACTCAGTACCATTATGCAGAGCGGCGTGATGATTATCAGTGTGTAGATACTCAGTACCATTATGCAGTGCGGCGTGATCAGTATCAGTGTATAGATACTCAGTACCATTATACAGTACAGTGTGATCATTATCGGTGTGTAGATACTCAGTACCATTATGCAGAGCGGCGTGATGATTATCAGTGTGTAGATACTCAGTACCATTATACAGAGCGGCGTGATCATTATCAGTGTGTAGATACTCAGTACCATTATACAGAGCGGTGTGATCAGTATCAGTGTGTAGATACTCAGTACCATTATACAGTGCGGCGTGATCATTATCAGTGTGTAGATACTCAGTACCATTATACAGAGCGGCGTGATTATTATCAGTGTGTAGATACTCAGTACCATTATACAGAGCGGCGTGATCATTATCAGTGTGTAGATATTCAGTACCATTATACAGAGCGGCGTGATCAGTATCAGTGTGTGGATACTCAGTACCATTATACAGTGCGGCGTGATCATTATCAGTGTGTAGATACTCAGTACCATTATACAGAGCAGCGTGATCATTATCAGTGTGTAGATACTCAGTACCATTATACAGAGCGGCGTGATCATTATCAGTGTGTAGATACTCAGTACCATTATACAGTGCAGAGTGATCATTATCAGTGTATAGATACTCAGTACCATTAAACAGTGCAATGTGATCATTATCAGTGTATAGATACTCAGTACCATTATACAGAGCAGTGCGATCATTATCAGTGTGTAGATACTCAGTACCATTATACAGTGCAGAGTGATCATTATCAGTGTATAGATACTCAGTACCATTAAACAGTGCAATGTGATCATTATCAGTGTATAGATACTCAGTACCATTATACGGTGCAGTGTGGTCATTATCAGTGTGTAGATACTCAGTACCATTATACAGAGCAGTGTGATCATTATCAGTGTATAGATACTCAGTACCATTATACAGTGCAGTGTGATCATTATCAGTGTATAGATACTCAGTACCATTATACAGTGCAGTGCGATTATTATCAGTGTATAGATACTCAGTACCATTATACAGTGCAGTGTGATCATTAACTGTATAGATACTCAGTATCATTATACAGTACAGTGTGATCATTATCAGTGTGTAGATACTCAGTACCATTATACAGTACAGTGTGATCATTATCAGTGTATAGATACTCAGTACCATTATACAGAGCGGTGTGATCATTATCAGTGTATAGATACTCAGTACCATTATACAGAGCAGTGCGATCATTATCAGTGTATAGATACTCAGTACCATTATACAGAGCAGTGCGATCATTATCAGTGTGATCATTATCAGTGTATAGATACTCAGTACCATTATACAGAGCAGTGTGATCATTATCAGTGTATTGATACTCAGTACCATTATACAGAGCAGTGTGATCATTATCAGTGTATAGATACTCAGTACCATTATGCAGTGCAGTGTGATCATTATCAGTGTGTAGATACTCAGTACCATTATACAGAGCAGTGTGATCATCATCCGTGTATAGATACTCAGTACCATTATGCAGTGCAGTGTGATCATTATCAGTGTATAGATACTCAGTACCATTATACAGAGCAGTGTGATCATTATCAGTGTGTAGATACTCTGTATCATTATGCAGTGTGATCATAATCAGCGGTTACTCATTATCATTATGCAGTGTGATCATTATAGGTGTGTAGACATTAGTTATCATTATGCAGTGTGATCATTATTATGTATAGATACTTATCATTATGGAGTGTGATCATTATTGTGTATAGATACTTGTTATCATTATGCAGTGTGATCCTTATCAGTGTATATATATATACTCAGAATCATGGTACAGTTCATTGTTTTCATTTTCAGTGATACTCAGCAAAATTATGTAGTGCCGCGTGTACACTGAAAAAAGCTCAAATTTCAAGAGAGCACTGCCACCACATGTCTGTATCGGGCAGGGTGTTGGCTTCTCAAAAACTACATTTCCCATTATACCTTTCAGGAACCCTCCCCAAGAGTCCTGATTGGCTCATCACAGATCCCTCATCACATTACAGCCAATCGGAGACTGCATATCTTTGTGTAAAGGAGAGTGAGTACAATCAGGTGATCTCTGACTGGCTAATCAGAGCAGGAAGAAGCAGGGGCAGACTTTTAAATAGGTGGAAGGGCCACTTTAGGGACTGCTTGCTAATCCCTTGAGTGCTAGAGAGGTATCTAATGCATTGCAATGCACTCAAAGGTAGGCTGACCAGACCTCACCTTTATCCGGGGACGCATAGGAAAAATGCATACTGCAGGACTGCATTGATTTCAACGAAGTACTGCAAAATGGCTATTTCTTGTGTGTCCCCGGTTAAAGGTGAGATCTGGTCAGCCTACTCAAAGGGTTAATGGTTAAGTCAATCACACTCCTTTTAAGTGCCAAAAGGGTGCAATGTACCCTTTCATGTTGATGGAGAACCAAATTTGTTAATTAAAAATGCCATTTTTATTAACCTCCCCTCTGATCCTCAGTGGGTTAAATATAACAATTTCTATTAACTCTTTGAGTGCCAGAGGAGTACTCAACACATTGCTTTGCAATGTGTTGCGTAACCCTCTGGCATGCAAAGGTTTGATTTACATTTGTAACCCAAACTGTCAAATAACATTTGTAACCCAAAATAACATTTGTAACCAAAAGGGTTAAATAACATTTGTAATTAAAAATAACATCTGTAACCCAAAATGACATGTGTAACCCAAAGCAGTTTTATGCTGTGTCTACTGACTGTGTACCTGGTAGAGCTACATGGATAAAGGTATACATATGTAATATACTTGTAATATGCTCTTAAAGGGATAGTAATACTTAAATATTACTAATCCCCATATTGTAGCCATGTGAAAAAGAATTGAATTGCCCCAAGGTTCATCTCTCAAACCTTTATGGTTTGAGAGATAACCGAACGCAAAGTTCCCCCCTCCCTCCCCTTCCCTGAAGTCAGCGTTGTACTGACTGCAGGGATATCCGGTCTTATTTTCATCCGGCGGCTCTGCAGCAGAGCTGAGATCACGTTAGGAAAAGATAATTATTTCACAGAAACGGTCTTCTACCAAGCACACATAGAAGACCGTTTCAGTGAAATAATTATTTTTTACTAACGTGATCTCGGCTCTGCTGCAGAGCCACCTGATGAAAATAAGACCAGATATCCCTGCAGTCAGTTCAAAGCTGACTTCAGGGAAGGGGGAGGGGGGAATTTTGCATGTGGGTATCTCTCAAACCATAAAAGTTTGAGAGATGACACTGGGGACAATTTAATTCTTTTTGCTATTGGCTACAATATGGGGATTAGTAATATTTAAGTATTACTATTCCTTTAAACTGTGAACTTAATTATACCTCAGTTCCCCAGCATATATTTATGTAATATTTTTGGGAACCATTTTTATTTTCCAAAGATATATGTTTTTTAAATAAAGGTAAGAGTGGCTAAACGCTGAGTTAAAGAGATAGTAATACCTAATTTAAAGTTTGTTTAGTATTATAGGCATTAAAAAAATATTAAGAACGATATAAGTCTTATCTCTCAAACCTATTATGGTTTGAGAGATATTAACAACTTAAATTCCCTCTTCCTGGCTGTTTAAGTCAAGTCTGCCATCTAGCTGACAGTCTTGGATTCTGGTCCACAGACCAGCCGGCATGTGCCTGGTTTGCAAGCACACCTTGTAGACTGTTCCAATGAAGTAGTTACTTTTAAAGATCGCAATCTTGGCTCTGCTCAAGAGCCGCCGGCCGGTCTGCGGACCAGAATCCAAATCTGTCAGCTAGAGCGCTGACGTCATGGAGGGGGAAACTTTAATTGCGAATATCTCTCAAACCATTAATGGTAGAGAGGAAGACTTACATAGTTCTTAATATTTTTTTAATGCCTACAGTAGTAAATACAATTTAAATTAGGTATTACTATCCCTTTAAAACTGCACCCAGTAGATCAAATACAAATTCTCATTGCTTTGTAAAATGAGTTTTTGATGCCTTGCACGGTGCTGTTTCATCCGTATTTATGGCTTTATTGAACTGCCCCAATGAGTGGCAAAAAGCGTCCCCTGAACAGAGGTGAATCAATCAGTAACTGACACTATGACACACCCAGCTGTGATAATGATTGATCCAGCTGTGATAGTGATTGATCCATCTGTGTAGTGATTGATCCATCTGTGTAGTGATTGATCTATCTGTGATAGTGATCGATACATCTGTGTAGTGATTTCTCCATCTGTGTAGTGATTAATCCATCTGTGATAGTGATTGATGAATGAATGAATGAATGAATTAATATGTTTATTTATATAGGGCCACAAGTGTACGCAGCGCTTTACAATTTCAGGGTTTAACCCCTTAAGGACCGGGAAATCCGGCCGAAGACGCGACTCAACGACCACGGAGCAAAATTTTTTTTTTGCTCCGTTGCGTTCCGGACACCCCGAACGGCGTGCAGCCGCGGGGGGAGCCCGGAACTCGATGACGGTCATAGTACGTCATCGGTCGTTAAGTCAAATCGACCCTTGACATACTATGACCGTCAAGGGTCGTTAAGGGGTTAAACAATACAGGGTTACAGGTGCTTTGTAGAGTGAAACATTGGGTGCGAGGTCCCTGCCCAAAAGCTTGCAATATAAAGTGGTAATGGGAGACATACAGCGTACATAAGGGTCAAGTGCTGAATACAGTGCTAGTTCTAATGATGATAGAGGACATCAGTAAAGTAAATAATTTATAAGAGCGTTCATTGTACAACATCAGTGCCTTCTAGCATGTTGGGATTTTATCCATGAGGTGCGTTTTCAAGTGAGATTTGAAGGTTATCAGAAAGGTGCAGTGGTGCAGGTTGGATGGTAGAGCATTCCATAGATATGGAGCAATGAGAGAAAAAGGTTTGATACGTGACAGGGCTGTAGACACAAAAGGAGCCGAGAGAAGACAATCATTGGCCAAACGTAAGTGGCGGGATGGGGTATAACGGGAGATCAGAGTGGAAACATAAGAAGGAGTAGAGGAGAGAAGTGTCTTGAAAGAGAGAAGTAAGATTTTGTAAGATATCCGGAGTTTGATAGGCAGCCATTGGAGAGTTTTGAGGAGTGGGGCAGGGACAAACCTAGGTGACAGAAGAGTAATTCGTGCTGCAGCATTCTGTATAGATTGAAGGGGATGGAGATGGGAGGCAGGAATGCCAGACAGAAGAATGTTGCAATAGTCCATGCGGGAGAGGGTGATTGCATGTATAAGAATTTTAGCTGTGGAGGAGCAGAGGAAGGGACGGATTTTAGCAATGTTACTCAAAAGAAAGAGACAGGATTTAGCAATGGCATTAATATGAGAGGAAAATGAGAGAGACGTGTCAATTATCACCCCTAGACACCGCGCTTCTGATACTGGATTTGTGGTAGTGCCATTTACAGTCACCTGGAAGGGCGCTACAGGGCCAGGCCTAGGTGGGATGAGGAGTAGCTCAGTTTTAGACATATTGAGTTTGAGGTGCCTATGAGCCATCCAGTCTGAGATAGCCGAGAGGCAATTGATCCATCTGTGTAGTGATTGATCCATCTGTGTAGTGACTGATCTAGCTGGGATAATGAATGATCCACATGTGTCTGTGGCATCTACATGTGAAATCGATTGATTCAGCATTGTTCATGTAAGGAGATCATGAGAATGTGTTTCTTATGCATTTATTTTTTTTAACGAGAATTATTCATTGTTCCCGGGCTGACAGTCAGGACGGAGCGCAGACATTTTTCCATAGTGACGTCTGCACGACTGTGCTGTCAGTTCCAGCCGGCTCTAGGAGGCATTGCTAGGAGCTTCGTCTCCAAATGAAACTGACCGCGCAGGCGCGCAGACGTCACTATGGAAAGATGTCTGCACTCCTTCCTGCCTGTCAGCCCGGGAACAATGGATAATTCTCATTGACGCGGAAATAATTCTGGAGACTAGCTCTACTGAGCAGCTAGCGCCAGATAGGGAATTTTTGGGGGGCTAGTTTTTTACCGGTGGTAGTTCCTCTTTAAGCATATCGCTAGATGCCTAATTGTTGGGTGGAGACTTTATTTGGGGTGATAGTTCCCCTTTAACCAGTTCTGTATTTTCGTATTGTACTATTACAACTTCTGTAAGGTGCTGTGTACATGTTTGGCGCTATATAAATAAAGATACCTAAATATAATAGGCAAACTGCAGTTCGAGTATGGGCCTAGATTACATTGTAGTATGTGCCATCAACTGTTTTTAGCTAATTGATTTCTGTTGAAGTATTTGGACAAATGTGTATATAAAACCCTTGATAATGTTATAAATTGCAATGTAATCCAGGCCGAAGCTATGCAAGAAAGTAATGTTATTGATGCTTGTGCAGCTGCAGTAATCCTGCCAGGAACCCAGACAATGGGACGGCTGTACAGATTTAGACCGCAGTCCATTATTGATTAGTCCGGTCAACAGATTGCCTTCCAGTGACCAAATGTATAATGCAGAGCTTGTCAAATAGAGGAACATGTTCCCAGCGATTAATGCAACATGGTCAATATCTGACAAGCAAGTAATAATGTTGTTTATTTGAGCTGCTGCGGTAATGTCACTGTTAGACAAAAGGAGATTGCTTCCAGATCTGGACCATGATCTGCTAAGTCATTAGCCCTGGTATAATATACATTATCATAAAAGTGTTTGTTAAGCAGATAAGCACAATAAATGAATGCCCAATACAGAAAATGAGCGACTTTTTTAACATTTGCCTACTAGGGTGACCACATTTCCCTTCTGCCATTCCGGGACGTGGTCACCCTATTGCCTTACCTTGAGTACCTGGTGGTCTAGCGGCGTGCAAAGTGCTCTGTGCCTCCTCTGGCACAGAGCTGAAGCTCCCACGCGCTGTGCTCAGTAATGCAGAGCGCTGGGAGATGATGTCATCTCCCAGCGCTCTGTATTACTAGAGCGCTTGCCTCCAGATCAGGTAAGTTGCATTGCCGCCCTGGATGTCAGCCTGCAAGCGGCGTCCATGATGTGACACACCGCTTGCAGGCTGACATTCAGGGCGGCTTGGCTTCATTCCGGGACACTTCATTGTCCCGGTTGAAGGGGACCCGGGACGCGGGACATGTCCCTGAAATAAGGGACAGTCCCGGACGTTCCGGGACCCGTGGTCACCCTATTGCCTACTGTTTGACCCTTTGAGTGTCAGAAAGATATACAACACATTGCATGCAATGCGTTGGATACCTCTCTGGCTCTCAAATGGTTAATGCAGGGCCAATACATCTATTAGAGTTAGGTTCACACAGCTGATATCAGCATACCATTTCTAATGCTGTGCTGAGCGCCCAAAATTACATCAGCTTGCTGTCTATGGGGCTGTTCACATGAATGAATGCATTCAAGTTGAGGTATGCTTTTGTTCTGGTTCATCATACGCGGGAGTAATTATTCATGTTAACAGCACCATAAGGTATAATTATACCAATATTATGTTTTTTATAACACATATATTGTCACCCCTGTTAACAAGGCCTAACTAGCTGCGATTATATCTACATGAAATCATCTCTAATATCACCTAAAGTGGGGCACTTGGGGGTATGGACTCTAATATCTCTTAAAGAGGGACAGCTGGGAGGTACGGACCCCTAATATCTCCTAATGAGGGACACTTGGGAAGTATGGATCCCTGATATCTTCTAAAGAAGTAAACTTGGGAGGTATGGACCCTAATATCTCCTAAAGAAGGGACACTTGGGAAGTACAGATCTCTAATATATTCTAAAGAGGTACACTGGGGAAGTGTGGACCCTAATATCTCTTAAGGAGAGACAGCTGGGGCGGTACTAACCCCTAATATCTCCTAAACGGGGATACTTAGGAAGTACAGATCTCTAATATCTTCTAAAGAGGTACACTTGGGAGGTATGGACCCTAATATCTCTTAAAGAAGGGACACTTGGGAAGTGTGGACCCTAATATTTCCTAAAGAGATAGCTGGGGGGTACTAACCCCTAATATCTCCTAGACAGGGATGCTTGGGAAGTACGGATCTCTAATATCGTCTAAAGAGGTACACTTGGGATGTATGGACCCCTAATATCTCCTAAAGGAGAGACACTTGGGGGGTATGGACCCCTAATATCTCCTTAAAAGGGACACATGGGAGGTATGGATCCCTAATATTTCCTAAAGTGGGACAGTTGGGAGGTGTGGATCCCTAATATCTTCTAAAGAGGGACAGCTGGGAAGTACGGACTCCTAATATCTCCTAATCAGGGACACTTGGGAAATACGGATCCCTAATATCTTCCGAAGAAGTACACTTGGGAGGTACGGACCCTAATATCTCCTAAAGAAGGGACACTTGGGAAGTATACACCCTAATATCTCCTAAAGAGAGACAGCTGGGAGGTACTGGCCCCTAACATCTCCTAAACAGTGATACTTGGGAAGTACGGATCCCTAATATCTCATAAAGTGGGACAGTTGGGAGGTATGAACCCTAATATCTCCTAAAGAGGGACACTTGGGGGTATGGACTCTAATATCTCTTAAAGAGGGACAGCTGGGAGGTACGGACCCCTAATATCTCCTAATGAGGGACACTTGGGAAGTATGGATCCCTGATATCTTCTAAAGAAGTAAACTTGGGAGGTATGGACCCTAATATCTCCTAAAGAAGGGACACTTGGGAAGTACAGATCTCTAATATATTCTAAAGAGGTACACTGGGGAAGTGTGGACCCTAATATCTCTTAAGGAGAGACAGCTGGGGGGGTACTAACCCCTAATATCTCCTAAACGGGGATACTTAGGAAGTACAGATCTCTAATATCTTCTAAAGAGCTACACTTGGGAGGTATGGACCCTAATATCTCTTAAAGAAGGGACACTTGGGAAGTGTGGACCCTAATATTTCCTAAAGAGATAGCTGGGGGGTACTAACCCCTAATATCTCCTAAACAGGGATGCTTGGGAAGTACGGATCTCTAATATCGTCTAAAGAGGTACACTTGGGATGTATGGACCCCTAATATCTCCTAAAGGAGAGACACTTGGGGGGTATGGACCCCTAATATCTCCTTAAAAGGGACACATGGGAGGTATGGATCCCTAATATTTCCTAAAGTGGGACAGTTGGGAGGTGTGGATCCCTAATATCTTCTAAAGAGGGACAGCTGGGAAGTACGGACTCCTAATATCTCCTAATCAGGGACACTTGGGAAATACGGATCCCTAATATCTTCCGAAGAAGTACACTTGGGAGGTATGGACCCTAATATCTCCTAAAGAAGGGACACTTGGGAAGTATACACCCTAATATCTCCTAAAGAGAGACAGCTGGGAGGTACTGGCCCCTAATATCTCCTAAACAGTGATACTTGGGAAGTACGGATCCCTAATATCTCATAAAGTGGGACAGTTGGGAGGTATGAACCCTAATATCTCCTAAAGAGGAACACTTGGGGGTATGGACCCCTAATATCTCCTAAAGAGGGACGGTTGGTAGGTATGGACCTCTATTATCTCCTAAAGAGGGACACTTGGGAGGTATGGACCCTTAATCTCCTAAAGAGGGACACTTGGGAAGTATGGACCCTAATATCTCCTAAAGAGGGACACTTGGGAGGTATGGACCCCTAATACCTCCTAAAGAGAGACACTTGGGAGATTTGCACCTAAATATCTCCTAAAGAGGGACACTTGGGAGGTATGGACCCTAATATATCCTAAAGAGGGACACTTGGGAGGTATGATCTAACCAAACCTTTCACAACCTATCTCTCAAAAACATTTTTTTTTAACCGACTTGGATATTGTTTAGTTTATGTTTTTTGCATCCCTGACCCAATCCTGAACTTTTTACTAGCAAGAATACCCCAATTAAAATTATTCTATCACCACTCTTATATTAACAATTTAAAATGTTGTTACGCTCCCACGTTTTCCATATTACTACATTTGTCAATTGTGTTTCCTAGGTCACATCCTAACCCTGTTGTTGCCAGGTGGCTGAGATGTGTCACAGTTCCCCAACTAGAAGTGAAAGTGTTAAACACTTATGCAGTAATGGACGAGTGGTGTTTGAATCTTAATGCACTCTGGAGTACTCTTTACCTTCTGTACTGTGAAAGGCCCAGCTGTGAGGATGGACTCTACAGCCAGCCTAAGGCTTTCTTTTATTGAATAACAACCCCCGTCAGTTCCCCTGAAATCTCTAAAGTGGGGGTAGGAAATATGCAGTTCTCCAGATGGACTACAATGCCCATCAACCTCAGGCAGTTCCTAGATGTTATTGGATGGGTGGCTCAGGAGGACTTTATATAAAAAAAAATTATAAAATATCTACATTATAGAGAACAGATTTCAGTCCACATGTAACCCTAAAGCTATGTTCTCAGAGGTGCCTCTATCACAGAAACCTAATCGCCAAGACCATACACCCACAATGGTTCGTATAAGGGGAATTGATTGTTTCCCAAGAGATATATTGCTTGTGTTACCCTAATTTATTACTAGTGCACTGTGTAGACACGTCATCATTTCTAATAGAGAGATTAGCACCATTACCTTCCACATACTGGAAACAAGACCCAGGACTTTATAGGGGTAGTAATGTTTCAAAATAAAAGCAGCTCCAATTAACATTCATAGTACTTAGGCCATGGAGAGTGTTATTTCAATACTGTCAGAGTTGTAGTTCAAGAGTAATTGAATGATAAAGTATCCCCCTCCTGACCCTTTTACTGATGTAACACTGCTCACCTCAGAGCAGAAGGGTGGTGTCAGGATGACTTGCAGAGAGGGACAATCTTCAATTAGCAAAAGGGAAAAACTGTCAATGGGGGCAGGGTTTTCATTGTTCACGCAGTAAGAAGATTGTCCCTTGCTGTGAGCTGTCTGGTCTCAAGATTCCACATCTGAGAGGAGGGGGCTTACACTAGGTAAAAGGGACAGGAGGGGGATAATTTATCATTCAATTACTCTTGTACTACAACTCTGACAGTATTGAAACAACACTCTCTCTGTGGCCCAAATACTATGAAGATTAACTGGAGCTGCTGTTTTTGTGAAACATCACTATGCCTTTATGCTTGAGAGCTGAGGTTTTAGCCTCCTCAGCCAGTATGTAGAAACACCCTTGCATAGCCTTATAGGGAGTTTCACACAATTGATTGCAATTCTAGCATTTGCTCATGGAAGCAGCATGCTGATGGGCTTTGGTTGCTGTTAAGATGCAGTCCTAAGGGGGTGCTGTGATTACATTCACTTCAGATATTGGATCATTGTGATGGGCAATGCAACATCCATTCTCTGTGGACCACAAATGAGTATCAGCCAATCACATCTGGCTGATTCACTGTGCACTTCCTCATTGTTCTGGAACTCACCCCATTTGTGACTGTTCAGGGATTCAGCACAGAGTGATCTATTTTGAGCTAATGGATACATCAGCTGAGTCAGCAGGATCTTGTTGCATTATTTAGTTATTATTAATTTATTTGTACGAGAACATAGCCTTGCTGAGTATGCAAGGGTTTTATTTTAGTTTTACATAATTTCATTGTTCATTGTACATCATGTTTATTTCCATTGTTTATTGTAAATCATCTTTAAAGCGTGGCCAGTCCACCTGTAAAACCAGAAATATCACGGAATAAGTGGTTTATATCTTAAACCTTTAAGGACCACACCCCTCTGGTCCTTAAAGGGTTAAATTGGAACTAATCTTTTCAGTAAAATTCCCTTATCTGAATGCTCTGTGTTAATCAGTCCTAATGGCTAGTTCTCCTCTAATATCTGTATAGGAAATTAATGTTAAAGTATTAGCTCTTGTATAAAACACAAAAATATGTTATCCAGACCTTAACCCCTTGCTTGCTATAGATAGTTCCAGAGACAATGGGGTTATTTGATATTACATGTTTTTTATCTTGGTTGGTTTTGGAAGGAAATTCCCTCTGCGCTCATCATTTCCTGCTCAGAAGACTGCACTAGATGCACTATGCTAGGCTGGCTGAGGGTGTTAAAGACCCACGTATGGATGCCAGATGGGCACATGTATTGGTGTTTATTTAGCATGGGCTGGACTTGATGGACACATGTTTTTTTTCAGCTTCATCAACTATGTTACTACTAGTTTTAAAACCCGTGTACATGGGCCAACACTGGCGGCGCTGTAGTCATGCGCAGTACTGACTGCCTGAATGAGCTGCAGCTGATACGGACAGGGGTCACCAAATTCAGACCGTAGTCCTCTCTGCGCATCTTCCTGCATCCCAGGAAGGTGCACAGAGAGGATTCTGGTCTGAATTCGGAGCCCCACTCCGTATCAGCCGCGGCACGCGCAGTCTGTACTACGCATGACTGCAGTGTGCGCAGCCGTCTCTATTGCACATGAAGGCTTCTGACAAACATTCTAGCGAATTATAATATAGGATGTTATCTCTCTACTAGGAATGGTGCAATTGGGGTGCAAAACACACAAATAACGCATTAGGTCTGAACAAGCCTCTGTGTCATGTACATTCATTTTTATAGAAGTATGGGAAATGAAATACAGACATAAACTTAACTGCATACTTTTTTTGTATTTGAACAATTTGAAATTTGGCATGTGCACCTTTTAACCTTTGCCACAGCCATATCTCAGTTTTTTACATGTCCCCAGCGTTCCTCCTGTGATCCCGTCGCAGGGGATGTGGCAGAGGTGTGTCTGATGGGTGTCTACAGCAGCACCCCATATATTATTAGCTGAAGCGTATGTTGGATGCCCATTCATTGGACATCATATTAATTATCGCCATAGGCCAGAGTGCAGCAGGGACGTGCACAGACATTTTGGGGGGCAGGGGCTCAAATGATAAAAAGAGCACTTCACATAATTATTTTTTTTTTTGTTAAAAGGGCACAAGGGCACGTTGGACAAAAAGGGCAGGTGCTCAAGCCCCCTTGGTGTCTATGTGTGCATGTGCCTGGAGTGCAGATTACCTCTGCTCAACTTGACTGCACTCAAGTTGTGTTATCAATAAATTGTCACATCTAGAGGTCGGTTATGCCCCTTGCCAGTTGTTAATGTGACTTCTACATGTGGGGGGAGATGCACCAAGGTGAGATAAAGTGGAGATAACTTCTCCAATTAAATCATTTCTCCAGTTCCTATGTTATTCTGTGGAGCCTATACATTAAGATCTCTCCAGCTTTGGAGATCTTAGTGCATTGACTCGGTACAATAACATAGGAATTGGAGAATTGCTATCAGTCTTCTCTACTTCATCACTGCTTAATGCTTAACCCCAGTGGTTTGGGTAAGGCAACCGGTTCTTGGTTGACTTTTGCTGTGTTTCAGTATCCTGCTACATGGTGATCGCCATGGGGACAGAATCCTCCCTGGTACCAATAAAAAGAGGGGCTGGCGCGTATGCATACATTGGGTTCTGGCTGGATAACTGGAGGGAGTATTGCCTGACTGGCTGTGGCCTTTCACCTCCACCTTGGTGTGTTGTGTGTGTTATCTACCTCCTGCATCCAGTAGTCATGTGTGTAATAAAGACATTATGTTTAGTGTGTGTGTGTGTGTGTTATCTACCTCCTGCATCCAGCAGTCATGTGTGTAATAAAGACATGATGTTTAGTGTGTGTTATCTACCTCCTGCATCCAGCAGTCATGTGTGTAATAAAGACATTATGTTTAGTGTGTGTGTGTATCTACCTCCTGCATCCAGCAGTCCTGTGTATAATAAAGACATGATGTTTAGTGTGTGTGTGTGTGTGTGTGTGTGTGTGTGTTATCTACCTCTTGCATCCAACTGTCATGTGTGTGTAATAAAGACATTATGTTTAGTGTGTGTGTGTGTTATCTACCTCCTGCATCCAGCAGTCATGTGTGTGTGTGTAAAAAAGACATGATGTTTAGTGTGTGTGTGTGTATCTACCTCCTGCATCCAGCAGTCGTGTGTAATAAAGACATTATGTTTAGTGTGTGTTATCTACCTCCTGCATCCAGCAGTCATGTGTGTAATAAAGACATTATGTTTAGTGTGTGTGTGTGTGTGTGTGTGTGATATACAAATGATGTTTAGTGTGTGTGTATGTGTACAGTTTATACATTGTGTTTATTGTATTGTGGATATGTATATAATACAGATAATATGTTTAGCATGTTTGTGTGTGTGAAAATACATATATTGTGTATGTATAATATAGAGTATAATATAGATATTATGTTTAGTGTATGCATATGTGTATATATACATATATCTATATATTATGTTTATTTATTTAGAGAGATTAGTGTTTATTAAAGATTCATTCAATTGTACAGAAAATCTGGATGTACCTTCTCCAGAGACAAGCAACCAGTAGCCCTACAATCGTTAACTCTTTGAGTGCCAGTGGGATTGCCACACCCCTCTGGCACTGAAAAGATTAAGCCACAAGTCCTATAATGAATATAACGGGCACAGTAGTGATACAACAGCTGGAGAGCCTGCCCCCCTCTCCCCCCTAAAGCCCCCCTCTCCGTCCCGCCCCTTCCCAGCAGTGCCCGCCCCCCGCCTCTAATACTAGCCGGCTGCCTCCCGGTCTCTCCTCGCCATTGTCTCGGACGTTCCATACTAGAACGTCGTAACCTCCAAGTTCCATCCTCCGACCACCCACTTCGCCTGAACCATGAGGGAGATCGTGCACATCCAGGCCGGTCAGTGTGGCAACCAGATCGGAGCCAAGGTGAGAGACCCTCTGATGAACGGGGGTACCTGCTGAGATGGGGGGGATCACCCTGTCACCCCTACCAAATATATCTCTGGTCGTTTAATTGACTGATCCATAGTTCTCCCCACCTTGAAGTCATATATCATCCACAGATTCCCTCTAGAAATCCATATAATATAGTAATAACTCCCTATAGACCCTGGTGCACCTCTTCCCAAAATTGGCGGGTAGTAATTCATACCAGGGCTGGCCAGTAACCACCTGCCACCTCCCCTCTGGGCCTGTAGGCATTTCTTATAATGACAGTAGTAAAAATGTCACGTTTACGTTAAAAAAAATAATATATAAATCTGCCAATTATATATATATATATATAATATTGTGTTTATTGAGCTCTGTAAGATATGTGTCTGTATGATGGGAATCAGATAAAGATGATTCATTGCAGGGTAATTAATTAGATGGGGATGCTCAGCATATTCATATTTAATAGGGTGCAGTTATAAAGAGTCCACACCCTGCATTAGACTCCCTCATTCTGCACTTTCCTTACGTGATTAAAGTCCATAGGGGCCATATTCAATAAATCAGAGGAGCAATTCAACTGTACCAAATGGGATAAATAAAATAGTTAAAAATCCAATTTCAATCAATTGGGATTTTCATTTCCCCCCCTAAGATGCAGTTAATTTGCACCAGAATTGCATCTGTTTAGTGTTCTGATTACAGCCCATAATCACTGTAGTCCACATTGGCCGCTGCATTTGGTTTTGTCTTTAATTGATCTGGATTACAATAAGGATGTGTATATATTTGGAGCATATATGAATAATCCATATTATTTTATACTGATTGACACTAGCACAAGAAATGGGCTGTTTAACGAGTGGTTTAATATACAGATGGGTGTAGAATGGCTGAAAAACGTGTTTAAGTCATTGTTACACTGATGATGAATAATAATAATTAATATTATTACGAGTATTGGAATCCTACAGGCAGCCCTTTGGTGTGATGAAGCACAGGGTGAGCTGTAATGGCGGAACGTTGTGCTCTGTAGATGTAATGGCGATAGGAAGTCTGAAGGGCTGCAGAGTCCATCCCATTATGGGGGGGGGGGGCTGTGTCTTACCAAATACACCCACCCCAACTCCATTTTATACAGCTCCTCTATACAGAGGCATCCAAAGAAATCAAGATTATGAATAACATAAAATAGAATCCAGTATAAGATGGGATGGATGATAAATCACTTACATTATAGGGGAGACATAAATCTTCATACTGCTTTAAATGGAACTTCTAAACCCCCTTTGAGTGCGAGATAGCTCTCTAATATTCAAGGGGTGGGGATGTGTTGGAAGCTCCGTTTAAATCAATGGGGATTTGGGGGATTTTCATGCCTCCACTGTACTGCACTTGGGTTGTCCCGCAAACGTTCCATGTCTCTTTAATGCCACATTGTATCAATATTGTATCACTAGGTGTAATAGAGTCTCTTTGTTCTGGTGCATAGTGATCAAGCATCAGGAGTTGTAGACACGCAGTACAATTTCGTTGCATGTTTGTATGCAACAAAAGTGGGATGCATCTCAATAATATAGATATGAAGAATGTAACCATTTGATTGTTAGTCTTAAACTGTTATAAAATGTGTTAATTCTCTTTGGCAAAGATGTCTGATGTTTGATCCACTGTAATACCTCCAGGAGAGGGAGTGGTACAGAGGATAACGGGATCCATCTCTATTTGTCCCTGTCACCGTCTCTATCCATCTGTCACCATCTGACACCTTTTGACAATTTGATGATGGTTATGTTATTTGTGGAAGAACAAATATAAGAGTATATAATATTATATAGATATGGAGATGGATACATAGATATTGATCAGTGGGTAGATTCACAGATGTAGATACATATCAGATGGCTGGGTAGATATACAGATGTAGATAACATATCAGATGGCTTGGTAGATATACAGATGTAGATAACATATCAGATGGCTGGGTAGGTATGGGATAGATTAATTAATAGATATAGATGGGTAGATACCTAGTAGATGGATAGATATTGATCAATGGCTTGATAGATATGTAGATAAATATGGGATAGATCTATAGATATAACATTTGGATATATAGATGTAAATATAACATTTGTCGGGTAGCACATTTTCAGCATTTTGATCCACTTTAAATAAATAATTAACCAGCTAAAAATGCACATGAACCATGTTTTTTTCACTCCTTTATTTCTTAAACAATATAAAATCTTTATATAGTACATTTAGAATCATTTTTCTTTTTTACCATAAGAAAGTATAGAGAAAAGAACTGTATTTCATGATGTTTTTCTGCCAAATAAGATGGGAAGGGAGGGGGGTTGCTCGTTGTAAGACCTATACCTCGCTGGCATTTAAAGGGTTAAGACTAGCAGGCGATCAGGATCAGTAATTCAAGGTTCCCCCATATAAGCCGAGCATTACATGGCGCCAAGCGTCCCCTCCCTCCCTCTCTCGGTCCCAGTCTTTGTTCTGTCCTGGTGTGCAGGAATCCTTCAAAATGGAGGCTGGGGAGGGGAGGGGGCACATATAATGGCCGATTCCGCCTACGTATCTCCCCCAGGGATGTGTGTGTGTGCCCCGGGTGGGGCAGATCTCTGCCCCCATCATTGATTTGCCCCCACATCTCGGTGGAACGATGCATGTGACGTAGACACTGCAGTGCAGCAGGGCCGGGCGGTAATGCTATTAGAGCCGTGATTACAGGGGATGGGTGTGTGTCTGTGCAGCCATATTGTGTGTGTGTATATATAGTATGGGGATGGATCCTGTACAATCACACCTCCACAACACCATATGGATTGTGTATACAACGACTCCTACTAAATAAAACAATGCTAATTCAATACCTTGTTATAATAATTAATACAGTAAATTGGGTTGAAAAAAGACACAAGTCCATCAAGCTAAACCTTTGCTTCAAGTACACACACCCACATCCATCCATCCATCTATCTATTATGTGTGTTGATGTAATATCTATTTTGAGATTTCTATAACATAGTGTCTTACACATTATTAAAAGATAGCTTTTTGGTAAATGATGAATTTAGTAATCCCAGAGGCTGATTTATTAACAAGAACTGGGGGAATTCAGGAGCAAAATAGCTGCACAAATAGGGGACACAAGTCCATCAAGCTAAACCTTTGCTTCAAGTACACACACCCACATCTATCTATCTATCTATCTATCTATCTATCTATCTATCTATCTATCTATCTATTGTGTGTGTTGATGTAATATCTATTTTGAGATTTCTATAACATAGTGTCTTACACATTATTAAAATATTTCTTTTTGGTAAATGATGACTTTAGTAATCCCAGAGGCTGATTTATTAACAAGAACTGGGGGAATTCAGGAGCAAAACAGCTTCACAAATAAGGAGACACACATACATTTTCACAATTCCCTTTGATTAAAATTGGGATTGAATACCCCCTGAATGGGAGAGTTCTGCAACACATTGCTCGCATTGAAGGGGGTTAAAACAACCAAAAATGTTTATCTGTTCCCTGTGGTGTATTTTGTGTCTACCGAATTCCAGTTCTTTATAGGTCATCCTCATGGAATTTATATTTTTTTCTTATAGTAATGGATACACGTGTGCGGATCTGGATGTGTCATACGTATTAAAAAGGAGGGCTCTGTCTATTCCTGGCAGACTGGCGCAGCTGCAGTGCCACACCCCAGGGTTTAAAGAGCTTGGATTAGCCTGTAAATCAGTGGCTCTCTATTTTATTTTTATTTTTTGCTCAACGCAGGCTATAATTTTCAGGGCACCCCTAACATTTTATAGGTCCCTTGTCAAAGATGTAATGAAGGGAAAATACATAAAAATAAAGTTATTTTTATTCTTAGATCTCACAATCAGCGTGATAAATAAAACCTATTCAGCATAACAATGCCCATAAACGTGCCCCCTAAGATAGTGTAGCTAGTTCTCTAGCTACCTCAAATTGCTTTGGCACCCTGGTTGAGAATCACTGCTGTAAGCAGTAAAATTAATTGATATCTATGGATTCCAATATGCATCCTTCTTCCTTTATACTTGCGTATATTTGGGTTGTCGCATTTTCTGGTGAACAAAATACCAACCTATTCATTGCTGGCATATATACTAGGTCCAAGCCTAAGTGTGTATATATAATATCAATTAAATGAAACCACACTCAAAGGAATTTTTTCTAGGGCCGTGTATTTCAAAGCAAACTGGAGGAATTTTGGAGCACACCAACTACACCGTATGGGCAGGATTCTCATTGATGTAAATGGGGCCTTTAACCCCTTCAATACTACCTCTAGCATTCAAGGGATTAAAATTCCTATTTAAATTACTGTGAATTTTGAAAATATTTAGTTCTCTCTGCAGTAAGTCTGGGGTAAACCAGCTGCACCATCAATTTGCTTTTATACATAAGGCTCATAGTTCTGTGTGAAGATTGCACAGACTACTGATCTCCTCTCCCCACTGATAATGAATCCAATTTCCCAGTTCCATTTCTATGCCACTGTATTGGTAACACTGTCCTTTATTCACTATTCTAATATAGTTGCTCCCCTCATCCCGCTGATACCCAAATGCTTTTGGTTAATACCATAAGTACTACAGGGTTGTGTAGGAACCTTTGCTGCAGCAGAGTAGGGTTAAGAAACCATTTACTTTTCAGCTGCTGTTGAACTGCATCTCCCATCATCCAGTTGAGCTGTAGTCCAAACATTTCTGGATGGGGCATAGCTGTCCGAAGATAATGTCAGGGGTATAGTCCAGCAACCGCTAAATGCAGTGGTTTCTGTACCTTGCAGAATCCATCGGTCATCTCATAAGAGCCTGGAATTGAAGGAATGAGGTGGCCATTGTAGCTGTTAATACTAATTATTTATTAGCACAGAGGTGTCCAAGTTTTTTCAAATGTGGGCCCCATGATTAGAAAGCCATACATGTTGAGGGCTGCATTATTATTTTCTTAATTGATAATGATGGTGACCTATAGCCTGGCAGCTATTCAAGATTTATTGGATTTATTTTTTGACCAAGTCGATGACAATACTGATATTTAACAGGCACCTATTGATTAATTGTATGGTACTGGCAAGCACAGGATTAGGTCTTACTGGCCTACTAATTAATATGTGATCATTAAATAAGTATTGTTTTAAAATTAAAATCTCCGTCGAGCTGCACCCTGGTGCCAGACAGGCCACATTTGTTTGTTAGATATATTCTCCCCCCCCCCCCTTTCAAAGATGGCAACTCCTTATCCAGGATTTGCTATATACATGGTTCAGTGTATATATTTCGGTTATCATTGACTTTTTCAGACACAAACAACGCATTGATGGATTACGTGGTTGCCCCTTGATTCTCTGGTGACATAGCTCTTGGGAAATGTCCTTTGTGCCACATTCTTTGCTCGCCTACATGACATGTGTAAGGCTGCATTGTTCTCCGACTTCCTCTGTTGATGTGGAGAGGGGGTAGGGAGCAGGAAGCCTGACGCATCCAAAACTAGGAAGCATTACAAATACAGGCATAAATAATGGCAGGGACTGCAGGGAGTCAAATCTAGAGAAAGAAGCAGCAGGAGATCCACAGGATGCATGACAATTCCAGAGAAAGAACCAGTAGCCGGATTAAAAAAAAAAAAAGTGGTGGGGTATTGCAAATAAAAACATATAAATTATGTGATGACTGCAGGGAGGTGACTTGCGAATCCAAAGAAATAGCAGGACTGCATGATGCATTCAGATCCAGTGCTGGAAGCAGTAGGAGGACCACGTGATGCAATGTAAATCCAGATGTTGAATTAATAACAGGACTGCAGGAAGGGGATACAGAGAAATTTCAGAGCTCAAAACCACACACTAGATCCAAAGACCCATCAGGGCTACAGGGAGTGAGATGCTTTATAAATAAAAAGTTTCAAATTTCATATATATTCCTGCCCCTGCTCTTAGTAGAATAAAACCACATTGTTTCTAGACTTAAAGGGATAGTAATACTTCGTTTTATCTTTATTTTAGTTTGTAGGCATTAAAAAAAACATGAAGAATGATATAAGTCTTATCTCTCAAACCGTTATGGTTTAAGAGATATTCACAAGCAAAATTTCCCCCTCCCGCCCCTTTTTCCTAGTGTAAGCCATCTCTTCTCAGATGTGAATCTGGTTGTAAGACCAGACAGATAACAGCAGGGAACAATCTTCTTCCTATGAGAACAATGAAAGCCCTGCCCCCCTTGACAAGTTTTTCAGGTTTTTCCCTTATCTTAATTGAAGATTGTCCCTCTCTGCAGTCTACCTGGGCACCTCCCTTCTGATCTGGCTGAACGGGGGGGGGGATACTTTGCTTGTGAATATCTCTTAAACCATAAAGGTTTGAGAGATAAGACTTATATAATTCTTCATGTTTTTTTAATACCTACAAAATAAAATAAAGATAAAACAAAGTATTACTATCCCTTTAAAGGGCAACTGACATGAAAAGATGTGGTTAAAGCCCAGGCTTTAGCTATTTTAATTATACTCCCTCCTCTGCAGTAGCAGCATCATATAAATTTACAGTACTCACTGTGAATCACACCTCCCCCACACACACACGTCTCCTCCCCAGAGTTGATGCTGTGAGCTTTAGATAGACTGCTGATGATTCTAATTGGCTGCTGCAATATTATACACACATATGCACAGCCAGTAGGAATGAAACTGCCACTGACCGTTTTAATTCTTGCAGGAAGTAGGAAAAGCTTATAATGTACCTGTAGAATTAAAGCTGAATGTATATAATGCTATTATTCCCAGACGTCGAGTAGCAGAGACTAACGTTTAAAAAATACCAAGGTTTGGCCTATCATTTTCTTTCTTGTTAGCTGCCCTTTGAGGACCAGAGATGTGTGTGGGGGGATGCTCCTCAAAATACGTTGCTGGTCCTTAAGGGATAAACATGCAGATCAGCACATTGAATGTTTAAGTAGAAGTGAATGATTTGTGGTTACCACTTCCTGCTTTCAGTTCTCTAAAGAGTTGAGTGAATCGGTTGCATAACAACAAGTAGTCGTGTAAATAAAGAATTAAAAAATTAACCCCCCTTCCCCCTTTTTTCTTCTTAGTTTTGGGAGGTTATCAGCGATGAACATGGAATTGACCCCACAGGGACCTACCATGGAGACAGCGACCTGCAGCTGGACAGGATCAGTGTCTACTACAATGAGGCTACAGGTAATCCAAGCTCCTGGTTCAGATAAGAGTCTTGGGTAGCAGGGCCGGGTTTCGCAATAGGTAGAGTAGGCAACTGCTTAGAGCCCTGAATTTTGAAGGGTGGTGCCGAAGCGGTGCAGGCCACACCCACATTCTAAATTGTGGCTGTGTCGGAATTATCTCAATATCCCTGTGAATCAATATGTTGGAGATGTTTCTAGCAACCAAGGGTTAAAGCTGGGTTTTTGTCCTTGCTTGTTATAGGCTAAGGGTAGTAGGAGGGGGTGGGGCCAGTGTGATATTAACCAGTTGCCATGGCTTCACAACAATTCGTAAAGAAACACAAAGGGCTTTTTTTTTATATATTTTTTTTATTTTTTATAAATCCCCCCACAAGGCCCATATTTATAAAACTGGAGTTATTCAGGAGTAAAGTAACTGCACCATAGGGGGGGCTGTTAAATTAAATAGATGTTTTTAACCCCTTGGTGCTAAAGAGGTCTCTATGCATTGCATTTTAGGGATTTAAAAAAGCTCTAGTCAAGGGCATGGGAATTTTTATTTGTCCCTTCTGGTGCAGTTGGTTTACTCCAGAATAACACCAGTTTGCTTTTATAAATATGGGCCTAAGGGAGTCATTCTGGAGCAAACCATCTGCACTATAGGGGACATTTCCATTGATTTAAATGGGGCATTTTAACACATGGAATGCTAGAGGTTTCCAGTTCATTAGGAAGCGAGGCATTGGAGACCTTTCTAACATTTATGTTTTAAAAGCCACATTTAGCCCCTTAAGGACCCCCCATGATGCAGATGGTTTGCTCCTTTGTGGGGTTTTTTTTTTTTTTTTTTTTTACAGCAGTGGGTCTCAGCCTTTTTTCAGTATTTTAACCCTTTATGTTAGAGGCTTCCGACACATTGTGAAGTAATGTGCTAACGCCTTTGGCATCTAGAGGATTAAAGTAGATTCCGATATAGTGGTTACAACGTTTATATCCCATTCACGCCTGACTCTTATTCGCAGGTGGTAAATATGTCCCTCGAGCAATTCTTGTCGATCTGGAGCCGGGAACAATGGACTCTGTCCGCTCAGGCCCCTTCGGACAGATCTTCAGGCCTGACAACTTCGTCTTTGGTAAGGCATATATTTTTTTCTTTATAGTCCCTGATTGTCTTTTTAAATGCACTGTATATCCCTTAACCCTTTCAGTGCCAAAGCAATGCATTGCTTACCCCTCCGGAACTGAAAGGGTTAATATATACAAATATGTGGACCTATCGCCTTATGAGACAAGCTTAATTTGTGTATATTGTACTTGCCATTTTTCTCAAAATTAAATCTTTTGTAGAAATTAACACATGTTCTTGTGGCAATTTATGTTAACCCTTTGAGTTCCAAAAAGGCGTCTAATGCAACGCACTAGATACCTCTCTGTCACTCGAAGGGTTAATTCCCTGCACAGCATGGCCATTAGATCTGTTGTAGACAAAAATTACGGCTTGTCGTGGCATTGGAAATGCTCCCACTGTGTTGGCAAACGAAACTTGTTTTAAAAGGTGACAGATCCACTTTAACCCTTTGCTTTGCAAAGTGTTGGATACCCCTCTTGCACTCAAAGGGTTAATGGTACTTAATTTCCAGGGATTCCATTACACCCCTGACAATCCTGTGGACTTGGCAGCACCCACAATGACTGCAGCCGTTTGGCTAACAAGCCCCTACTGGCTATTTTTATACATTTGTATATGTATTTATTTTTTCTTGTTACTCTTTGTTTCACGGCTGAAATCCAGCAGTTACAGAGACTGACATCACTAAGGGCTGAATTTTCCAAAGCAAGTGAGTCGTTCTGGGCCAAACAAAGTGCAACAAGGAGAAAAATATACAAATTCCCAATGAATTTAAAGTGGAACTACCACCTCCACTAAAGTCAACCTGCAGTACTTGGGCAGGTGGCAACTAGCTTACTAATCCTTATTTTACCTCTCAAACGTGCCCACGAATAAAGTTATCCTTAAGGTTCCAAGACTGGCGGCCAGGTTACTGCAGCCGTCTGGGAGAGTGCAATTCCTGTGAAGAGGACTGACAGTGCAGGCGCGCATTCCAGATGTTCACAGTGCTGCCTGGCTTATGGTCTCGGAAGCTTAAGGATAGCTTCATTTGTGGGCACTTTTGAGAGGTAAAATAATGATTAGTAAGCTAGTCGCCACCTGCATTAATATAGCAGGGCAACTTTAGTGGAGGTGGTAGTTCTGCTTTAAACCAGGCGTTTCACCCTTTGAGTGCTAGCGGGGGACCTATTTTTGCTTTTTAATCAGTGGTACCTTAGATTTTTATTTATGTATTTATTTATTTATTTTTAGGTCAAAGTGGTGCCGGCAACAACTGGGCCAAGGGCCATTACACAGAGGGAGCTGAGCTGGTAGACTCTGTACTAGATGTTGTGAGGAAAGAAGCAGAGAGCTGTGATTGTCTTCAGGGCTTCCAGCTCACCCACTCGCTGGGAGGTGGAACTGGTTCCGGAATGGGAACCCTCCTCATCAGCAAGATCCGGGAGGAGTACCCTGACCGTATCATGAACACCTTCAGTGTGGTACCATCTCCCAAGGTGTCTGACACAGTGGTGGAACCATACAATGCAACCCTTTCTGTGCATCAACTGGTTGAGAACACAGATGAGACCTATTGCATAGACAACGAGGCCCTCTATGACATCTGCTTCCGCACCCTCAAGCTGACCACTCCAACTTACGGAGACCTCAATCACCTCGTCAGCGCCACCATGAGTGGAGTCACCACTTGCCTTCGTTTCCCAGGCCAGCTCAATGCTGACCTTCGCAAACTAGCTGTCAACATGGTTCCCTTCCCTCGTCTTCACTTCTTCATGCCAGGATTCGCTCCACTGACCAGTCGAGGCAGTCAACAATACCGTGCACTGACTGTGCCTGAGCTCACACAGCAAGTGTTTGACGCCAAGAACATGATGGCAGCCTGTGACCCACGCCATGGAAGGTACCTGACAGTGGCAGCTGTATTCCGTGGACGCATGTCCATGAAGGAGGTGGATGAGCAGATGCTTAATGTCCAGAACAAGAACAGCAGCTACTTCGTGGAATGGATCCCCAACAATGTCAAGACCGCTGTATGTGACATCCCACCCCGCGGCCTTAAGATGGCAGTCACCTTCATCGGCAACAGCACCGCCATTCAAGAGCTGTTCAAACGTATCTCGGAGCAGTTCACTGCCATGTTCCGGCGCAAAGCTTTCCTGCATTGGTACACGGGAGAGGGTATGGATGAGATGGAGTTCACCGAGGCAGAGAGCAACATGAATGACCTGGTCTCTGAGTATCAGCAGTACCAAGATGCTACAGCTGAGGAAGAGGAAGATTTCAATGAAGAGGCTGAAGAAGAAGCTTAGAATCTCTCCACCTCTGACACCACTTCTCCTCCTCATCTTTCTCCATTCTCAGGCCGAGAGTCTGTACCGAAGATTACTATTTGGTTTTTATCACTTCATCTTTTTCCATTTCCTCCTGTTTTTGTTTGTTGTCTGCTCCTTTGTTCATATTTCTCTTTTCCTCTTGCTCCAGACATTTTCTATTGGTTAACAAGGGTAGGTCTTGGCTTAATTGAGGCTGACCTCTAGTTTAAGGCTTGAAGATAAGCCTTTGGCCTTGACATAGATCAGCCTGGCTTAGCTTTTAATCTTAGATTTGAGGAAGGCTTCAACCACCCATTTTGATTACTTGGCCTACTACTTCCACAGTGTCCTCATAGTTTCTGTGGCTGGGTGCTGGTCTCTGCAGCTGCAAGTAGGTTAAAACAAAAACAACTTTCATTAGGCCGTGGGGCTTCAGAAGAGCCTGGCAATCTCTGCCCCTTTTCTAAGCTCTTTTAGGCCCGATGCAAGCGTCTGGTGGCCATCTTGTGTCTCCTGCCTGTTTATTTATTAATGCGGAAATGCTTTGTACAGCATTCCAGTTAACATGTGTCACTGCCACTTCTTTCACGGCCATTCCTAACCCTAAACTAATTAGGAGCTTTAAAAAATGGCTTATTTCCTCTGTCTATGTAGACTAGGACTGGGCATCCCGAGGCACTAAAATGCTTATCATCACCAGACTGCCAACAACTGTCTGAGGATGATGGGAATTATAGTCAGTCACAGATATAGGGCTTCAGTTTGCCCACTCACGATATATACCCATAAGCCTTAACAAGCCTTCTTGACAAATGTCTATTTACCAACCAACAAGTGAGATTTCAAGTACTCATTAATATCTAACAAATGCACTTAGAGCCCCTTTATGGAGAACAGTATTGATTATTATGGGGACTCTGGGCCGCATTAACAATGTAGGCCTTGTTAGTTTGCCCATAATTGGAACGGCCTGCAGTTAATAAGGAAAAGAATGTATTTAAAGAAGTCTCTTACAGTTTACTCTGCAAATAGGAATTGTGGGGATGAAATTGAAGTTTTACCCAAAACGAAAGATGAATATTAATATTTCATTTTTCCCTTCCCTTACTTTCCTTCTCTTGCTATCTTTGTGTTTTTTTTTTCCCCATTTTATTGTTCCCATACCATAATTATTTTTTATTTTACTGTTGCTTTTTCATATTGAAAAGATGACGAGCCTGTGACAGAAAAAAAATAATAAAACTTTTTTTTTTAAATTTTGTCTGTTGTGTGATGAGGTCGTTATTTGTAGATGTGCAATAGTTTAACCCTTAGAGTGTCAGAGGGGTGTGCAAAGCAGGAAGTTCCACACCCTCTGGGACACAAAAAGCATTAAAGGGATGGTAATGTTTCACAATAAAAACAGCTCCAATTAATCTGCATAGTACTTGGGCCATGGAGAGTGTTATTTCAATACTGTCTGAGTTGTAGTTCAAGAGTAATTGAATGATAAAGTATCCCCATCCCGCCCCTTTTACTTTCAGAGCAGCAAGACTGTCCGGATGGATCGCAGAGAGGGACAATCTTGAGTGAGCATAAGGAAAAACCTGTCAAGGGGGGCAGGATTCTCCTTATGCTCACAGTAAGAAGATTGTCCCTTGCTGTGATATATCCAGTCAAGAGACCAGATTCCACATCTGAGGTGAGGTGGCTTACATTAGGTAAAAGGGGAGGGAGGGGGATACTTTATAATTCAATAACTCTTGTACTACAACTCTGACAGTATTGAAATAACATTCTCTATGGCCCAAATACTATGAAGATTAATTGCAGCCGCTCTTTTTGTGAAACATTACTACCCCATTAAGTTCCAACGTCCTATTTTCAGAAGGGAAATGAAAACCTTTTGGGGCAAACAAACTTCCTGATAGGGTACAAATACCAACCCCCAAATTCCCATTGATTTAAATTGGTCATTTGACCACAGAAATGCTAAAGAGGTCACCACTGTATTGCACTGCAGTGTGATGGAGATGTCTGTAGCACTGAAGGGGTTAAAAGTCCTATTTAAAATCAGTGGCCATATGTATTTGTCCATATGTGCAAAAGAAAAAGTAGTCATTCTGGAGCAACCCATGTGCAAGTGGTTTGCCCCAGATTAAATAGAATCGTCCATATGTTTGTATTTTCTCCAGGGACATCACCAGGGGTGTCCAAGTTCTGTCATCAAAGGCCACCAACAGGACAGAATGTGAGGATTTCCCTGATTAACCCTTTGAGTGCCAGAGGGGTACGCAATGCATTGCGCTCCCTGGAGCTCAAAGGGTTAAGCACAGGTAAGGTAATCACTGGCTCATTCATTTTGATTGGCCTACCTGTTCCTTAGTCAGGGAAATCCTTACATCCTGGAATGTTGGTGGTCCTTGAGGACTGAACTTCGGACAGCCCTGATTTTATAACATAGACCACAATAAAAATCCCCACTGGTTTCTGAATGCATTTTATCCCTTGAATGCTAGAGGTCTCTGCCATACTGTGTTGTTAACCCCTCTAGTTATCATAAGGTTAAACACGAACACCCCTGCCCTAGAGGCAGAATCCAGTTCCTGATTGTATCTCTGTCTGGTGCAGAAAAGACTGCAGACCTTAGGGAACAGTCTTCTTCCAATCAGTTAATACTCACAATGTACAAAGTGAACAGCAATCTGTGTACTGTGCATATATCTTTATCAGGGCCCCCTTGTGTCATTCCTGATATCTAGAGGAATCGCCAAATAGTGTTTTATAAGAGAGATGGTTTGGTCAGGAAAGAGTCTGCTAGATGGCATGAAAAGCAAGTGTGTGTGTGTGTGTGTGTGTGTACGTACAGTTTTGGGAGATTACTAAGAACTGTCAAGGAGAAATTCTCCATTGCTTCATTCCATTAAGAAAAAGTTCCCCATCTCATTTTAGGAGGCACTGCCCCCATTAAATGGCGCTTTAAACCACTTGATTGCTAGGAAGGATACATTGCTTAAATGATTAGTCCCCTGTTGTGCAATTAATTTGGGTTTAAAGCAATAGATTGTAATTGAATGTTTATAAAATAACAGCCACCAGCAACATCACCTAAAGAATGCATAGGAACAACGAACGAAAGCCAAAAGCACTCAGCATTGCAAGTGCGAGATCGGCTTGGGATTATCGGCAGATAAGAACCAGATCGGCAAAATAAAGCGGATGTCACCTGAGACAACATGGAGGTGAATGTGGGTGGGCAACACCTTCCCTGCTATCTCCTGACTCTTCATGCAGTTGTGCTCGAGTCCAGGCGAGTGAATTAACATGACTGAGCTTCTGATCAACTCACTTGGGCTGAAACATGGAAATCCTCAAGTTCAGACCTGTTAGTGCATGTGTGGCCCACCTGATATTTATAAAAAGAACATAATTTTTTTAAATTTATTTATTTTTTTAATCTAATTAGATAACACATTCGCATTAGTAGGCCAGTAAGGCTTAAAGGGATAGTAATGTTTTACAATAAAAGCAGCTCCAATTAATCTTCATATGGGCCATGGAGAGTGTTATTTCAATACTGTCAGAGTTGTAGTTCAAGAGTAACTGAATGATAAAGTTCCCCCTCCCGATCCTTTTACTGATGTAACACTGCTCCCCTCAGAGCAGCAAGACTGTCTGAATGGATCACACAGAGGGACAATATTCAGTGAGCATAAGGGAAAAACCTGTCTGTGGGGGCAGTGTTTTAATTGTTCTCACAGTAAGAAGACTGTCCCTTGCTGTGACCTGTCTGGTCAAGTAACCAGATTCCACATCTGAGGGGAGGTGGCTTACACTAGGTAAAAGGGGTGGGAGGGGGATACTTTACCATTCAATTACTCTTGAACTACAACTCTGACAGTATTGAAATAACACTCTGCATGGGCCAAATATTATGAAGATTAATTGGAGCTGCTTTTATTGTGAAACATTACATCACTTTAACCACCCTCTTGCCACTACTTTATAGCTTGAGAATAGCTGTCTGTTAAAAATTAGCATTCTATCTGACTTCATGAATGACTAGCACACAAATAAAAAAAAAAAAAAAAGTTTAACTTTCTATTACTTCTAAAAATCAATATTTTTGAATAGCTGACACCATAATTCACCATTGTTATCTATAAGAATGCACCCTTCACACTTATGAATTTGTACTCATGTGGCCCACGATGAAAAGAAAAAAAAAAAAAGGTTCACGCCCCTGTGAGTCCTGAGGACGCCGGTTGGGAACAGCTGCGATAGAGGCCACTTTGGAGCAGATTACTCACAGACCATGTAATGGGTGTGGCGCTCAAAGAAAACACTTCAATTCCAGTTTTAGACATTTATATTATTCATAAAATGAACCCTTTATAACATCATGGATTCATAACACTTTGAATGCCGGAAGGGTACACAATGCATTGCATACCCCTCTGGCACTTGAAAGTGTTCACAGGTTAAGGGTCCTTAACCCTCTGAGTGCCAGAGTGAATGCATTCTGTACCACTCTGGCACTCAAAGGATTAAATGCAAAAGATGTCTTCAAAGCATTCCGTCATAACGTGACATTTAGCATCCAAGGAGTTTTTTCATTAATCCTATGAATAATCTCTGTATACGACTGTATCAGAGTGAGTTTCCTTTCCTGTGTAAAATGATGCCAAAGGTTCTGTGAGTATTCCTCCTCTCCATGGTCAATGGTTCCACTCTCTGTGGCAGTCCAATAACTAAGTTCACCACATAGCCCCTTTAAAGGAAGAGTAATGTTTCACAAAAAAAGCAGCTCCAATTAATCTTCATATTATCTGGTCCATGGAGAGTGTTATTTCAATACTGTCAGAGTTGTAGTACAAGAGTAACTGAATGATAAAATACCCCCCTCCCGCCCCTTTTACCTAGTGTAAGTCACCTCCTCTCAGATGTGGAATCTGGTCTCTTGATTGGACAGATCACAGCAAGTGACAATCTTCTTACTGTGATCATAAGGAAAACCCGGCTCCCTTGACAGGTTTTCCCTTATGCTCACTGAAGATTGTCCCTCTCTGTGATCCATCCGGACAGTCTTGCTGCTCTGAGGTGAGCAGTGTTACATCAGTAAAAGGGGCGGGAGGGAGATACTTTATCATTCAATTACTCTTGAACTAGAACTCTGACAGTATTGAAATAACACTCTCCATGGCCCAAATACTATGAAGAGTAATTGAAATTGCTTTTATTGTGAAAGATTACTATCCCTTTAATAAGAGCCACTAATAAAAAAAACAAACAAAACCACACTGACCCATACAGTCCTGTAAAATGAGAATTTCATAGGTGTCCCTGAATTAAAGCGGAACTAACACCGCTAACAAAGGTTGTCTTTAATAATTCCCTATCTGGCGACTAGCTGCTTAGTAGCGCTAGTTGCCAGAATTATTACCTCTTCATGAAGAAATTTGAAGTGATCCTCGGCTGACAGGCAGGACGGAGCGCGGACATCTTTCCCTAGTGATGTCCGTGTGCCTGCGCTGTCAGTCCCAGACAGCTGTAGGAGGCGTTGCTAGGAGCCATTTGGCTCTGGAAGGGACTGACAGCGCAGGCGCGTGGACATCACTAGGGCAAGATGTCCGCGCTCCGTCCTGCCTGTCAGCCGAGGATCGCTTCAAATTTCTTCATGAAGAGGTAATAATTCTGGCGACTAGCGCTACTAAGCAGCTAGTCGCCAGATAGGGAATTATTAAAGACAACCTTTGTTAGCGGTTTTAGTTCCGCTTTAAAGGGTCACCTTACTTTTAACCGATTAGAAGGGTTAAAAAAACAAGCTTGGTTTCCTCTAGGCATAGTATATCTTGACTGATTACATGCATATCTGTATCAGTGGAAAGACTGATACTGTTGAGAGATAAAACCAATCTCATAGCTATATGGTGTAGTATTTTCATTAACCCCTTATGGACCCATGACATGCAAGGACAGTCATTGGTATATTTGCGTTAAGAACCCTTGACTCGTTTAGCGAAATAAGCTCTGTGGCCCTTAACCCTCTGAGCGTCAGAGGGGCACGCAATGCATTGCGTACCCCTATGACACTCAAAAGGGTTAATGGCTAGTCGTTAAGGAGGTTAGGTCATAGACTGTCACTGGTAAAGCTTGTTTGCCATAAATACTTAAATAGTATGGTGGTCTTTAACCCTTTAAGGACTGGGAGTGAAGGACCACAGAGCTTTTTTTTGTTTGTTTTTTTGGTAACCAATTCAGGGCTCCCTGGACAGCGTGCAGCTGCGAACACTGAAATCCATGACGTGCACAGACCGTCATGGGTCCTTATCACACGTTTTGCCCATGGCAGTCCTGGCACCTTATGAGTCAGTCATTAAAGGGATAGTAATGTCAGAAAAAAGCATTAACTATATCAGTGTTTCTCAACTCCTGTCCTCAGGACCCACTAACAGGCCAGGATTTGATGATTTCCTTGTTAGAACACAGGTGAGTTAATCAATGTGAATGAGCCTCTGATCACATGATTTCCTTGTTAGAGCACAGGTGAGTTAATCAATATGAATGAGCCTCTGATCACATGATTTCCTTGTTAGAACACAGGTGATTTAATCAATATGAATAAGCCTCTGATCACCACACCTGTGCTCTAGCAGAGAAATCCCTAAGTCCTGGCCTGAGGTTAAGGGGTTAGTGGGTCCTGAGGACAGGAGTTGAGAAACACTGAACTATATGGTAGATACAATTAAAAGAGAGTACTTGCACTTATTCGTATCTCTCAGACCGTTATGGTTTGAGAGAGAAAGGAAAATAAAGTTCTCTGCTCCCTCCCTTTTCTGCTTGATGAGCTGTAAAGCTGTCAGAAGCAGATTCTGGTCGCGCGACCAGACGTGGCTCTTCAGCAGCGCCGACATAACGATATCTAAAGATAAATACTTCATCAGAATGGTCTACAACGTGTGCTTGCAAACCAGAGTCCTCCCACTGCTGAAAGGTGTTTTATTCAAAAGTTATTACAGCTCAGACTTGAATTTTTAGGTGCAATATCACAGTGGCCTGAAATTGTACAGTGGCGCTGTTGCTACACTATCCTATGGAGATTTATGGTGCCGGGACCAGAGCAGTCCATAGGATGGTGTAACAACAGCGCCACTGTACAATTTCAGCATATTTTTTTTTTTTTTTTTTTTTTTACATTTTAAGTATTATTATCCCTTTAAGGGAAGGGGACTTCCCTGGAACGCTGGTCCTTAAGGGGTTAATATTCTCTCTTCAAGCTTCTGGTTTTTGTAATCTTCTCTTCTAATCATCTTTTCAGATCTGTATTTGAAAAAGAAATAAAATCCAAAGAAATGATGCATACAAAACATTTGCCACAAAGATAAGCTTGTGTTAACACTTCGAGTGCTGGAGGGTTACCCCGCTGGCACGCTAAGGGTTAAATGCAAGCTGGCATATCATATCTACATAAGACAAAACATTGACGCTGGTATTCCTTCCCCAAAAAGGTAATCAAGCATTCCTTGTGTCCTAAAAATCCAGCCATACCAAGGGTTAATATGTCGATGCTGCCGCCTTCACTTCAGCTACCACCAGTAGCGGTGGCAGGAATGCAGAGTAAACCCCCCTCCTACCTATCGTTTGTTGATGTAACACTGCTCACCTCAGAGCAGCAAGACTGTCTGGGTGGATCGCAGAGCGGGACAATCTTCAGTGAGCATAAGGGAAAACCTGTCAATGGGGGGCAGGGACTTACTTATGATCACAGTAAGAAGATTGTCCCTTGCTGTGAGCTGTCCGGTCAAGAGACCAAATTCCACATCTGAGGAGAGGAGGATTACACTTTAAATTTAAAATAAAATCCACAGAGAACCCTAAAAATGCAATCCTTTAACCCAGAGGTTCTCAATGTTAGACCTGGGACACACTAACCGATAATGTTTTCAGGATATCCTAGGTTACTGTGTCTTTGATTCTTTCAACCATGAGGATAAGGCAGAACATTAATCCTCTCTTTCGAAGTGCAGCCATGGCAATGGATGGTTCTTAGGGAAACATCCTTGGTACTGACGTTAGGCCGAAGTTTCGTTGGAGGGACAGAAGTGAGGTACAGCATAGGAATGAAGAGTGGATTGTCAAAGTTTGTCAGAGGCTGAAAATTATGGGAGTAGCAGTCGCAAAGACCTGGAAAGCAAAGAGTTGGTCAGCAATGAGCTAGCAGCACATGCTCTCCCCATGACCTGTATGCTGTGAATCAAAGTCCTGCAGGTAGCACATATCACTCGCCTTACCAAGTTTCCCAGACCAGGAGGTCTAATAAGACCACTTCATTGGTCCGCCAATAAAATGTTCCAGACTACCCCCCCCCCCCCCGGATGAGGGGATAAGCCTAAAGATCCTAAGGAAGTGATCAAATAGTCTACCTGGATGCTATCCTTACCCATCAAGGGTACTGGACCATGGTCCTGAAGACCTAACTATGGGGATAAATTATTGTCCCATCTTCTAGAGGTAGGAAAACTTTTCCTTATGAAAGCTACCTGATTAACTATTACTTGATCAATATGATTTAAACCAAGATGGGATAAGGAAACCATCCTGCTCATAGAAAAGCAATGAAGCTCCCCTGGCCCCAATCCAAAATGCTCTTTCAGCTGAAAAGAGAACTGAAGGAAGGGTAAACGATTTTATCCAAGGAGGCATACAGAGAATTGTCATCTGGAAATCTGACATTGCCATGTCCACTCTAGGTGAATCATCCCAGGAAAATACTTCTAAACAATGAGGTCTATCGTCTGTCCCACAAATATAACAGAGAATGACCATAGTCATTTGAGACTTTGTTCACCACAGAATCTAAGTAACAGCTACTTAGATTGAACGGATATATTCAGTATGAAAGTATTGTCACCTTAGCCTGGTAAAGAGCAGATGAGGTCTAGAATTGGGGAAATGGCAAACTGGCTATAAGTTAGGAGAGAAGGCAACTAAGAGGAGACCCTAACAATGTAGAAACCAGAGAGATTAACTTAAAACTGTTAGTAAGTTATCCCTCTTTGGCCTGGTCAATTAACCAGGGAACTCCTGAGAGAAGAGAAAGAAGGTTCTGCTTTCACAAAGAAGGGGAAATAGAAAGACCTCCAGAGCAAGGATGCTGTATGGCAGACATAATGTATACAGTTGAAGGAAGATACATTATTTCAAGTGACAAATATGTGCGTGTGCACGTGAGCACACACACACACACACACACAAACACATACATATATACATACATGAAGATAAACTGTAAAGGTAACCATGTTACCATCTCTCCTTATTACTGCTGACCTTGTAATCTTCCATAGAGAAGAGAATATCGTTTCTATGAGATTCTCCACTTCTTCCCCCAGATATGGAATGTAAGAAGTCCGCTTTTGGGGCAGCAGATTTGGGTCTCTTTCTTGCTGATTCCACATAACATCAAAGAGAGTTGCCTGGAGGACAGCATGATCCAGACACGTCTTAACTGGCATGGAATATCTGCACCTGCCATTTGTTAAAGTATATCTGACAAAGCTTTATGCTGGATCAGAAACATAACACTAGACAAATGTAGCACAAGCTAAACATTTGATCCAATCTATCCTCTGCAGAAGGGGCATGCTAAAAACTGAGACTTGCCTAATTTAGAATATAATGAATAAATATACACAAACATTTACAATAAAATCTATTAAAAGAAGAAGACGCTTCCTACTTTCCCTTATTACGCTGGAACCGGATGTCTCAGTCGAATAGGTGTGCATTCCATTTATGGAATGCATAGACACTTCCGGCTTGTATCCATGAACAGAGGCCTATCTCAGGTTCAGCCTTGCTCAATTGAAGAAAATAGATGGTGCATTCCACTGTGAAATGCACCGCTCAAGGAGAGATTGGAGCGCTAGCACTGCACAGGCTATTAATGCAGCTTGTATTGTGGATGACCGCGGGAGAGATGGGTACCATCGGCAGCAGCTTACTGAATGCTGATCCAGCCTGTCTTGATTTGTAGGAACAAAACAGTGCATTCCATACCGAAGACGGATCGCTTACATGCGAGATCATGGTAGCGTTATTGCAGCGGCTCCTTAATGAGGCTTGCATCCCGTATCCAATGGGAGAGGTAAGCACATTAAATGGGCAGTACTCTGACTGAACCCTGGGCCCCATGCGATCCTCGCTGGCAGAGGATAATCGGGCCAGATGATAGCAAGAATATACTTCACGACAGTTGGTGCAGTATATAGCTGTACAAAATAACAAATCTTCCAGAGAGGTTTGTGAATACCTCCGTCCTTCCAGCTTGGTAGGACCAGAAATAACTGAGGAGGAACCGGATAGTTATAATTTTGATTTGGTCCTACCAGCTGGGAGGCTGAGCTAATACCCACAGTTATTGCCATGGATTGGACACAGAGGAAAAATCTGTTCTGTGAAACTTGTTGGAACTAAGCTGCCCATGTAAATCAGGCCACATTGTGAAACTCGCAAGGTTTAAACAGGAAGGAAGAATGGTTTTTATACATTCTCCCCCACCACCACCATTCTTATTAGCATGTTTAAGAATTGTTGCTAAAGTTCACAAAGACCGGATATTTATAAAGTCAAGTGTACAAATATGTCTGAGAACATTATCAGGGATTTTTTTTTTAACATACATAGTTTATGCACTATCACTTAACATCCAAAATACCCCAATTAACAATAGGTTATACCTGGTAAGATTCAATCACTAATACTGCCTTTATGTTGTTGCAGTTAGTACATTTTTTATACACAAGTTGTGATACAATTCTAATCTGCATCAAGACAATTTCTACTTCACTTTTAAAAAAAATTGGCAACTGTATTAGCAGCAGTCACTGAAAATGTTGTTTAAACATTTATATGTATGGTTATGTGTCTCTGCAACAGTTTAACAGGCATTTTATTCTGCCAGTATTATACATTCCCCATTGTCCCTGCTACCACTGTATTAGGCTTAAAGGGATAGTAATACTTCGTTTTAACTTTATTTTATTTTGTACGCATTAAAAAAAACACGAAGAATGATATAAGTCTTATCTCTCAAACCTTTATGGTTTAAGAGATATTCACAAGCAAAGTTTCCCCCTCCTGCCCCTTTTTCCTAGTGTAAGCCATCTCTTCTCAGATGTGAATCTAGTTGTAAGACTGGACAGATAACAGAAGGGGACAATCTTCTTTGTATGAAAAGAATGAAAGCTCTTCCCCCCTTGACACGTTTTTCAGCTTTTTCCCTTATCTTAATTGAAGATTGTCCCTCTCTGCAGTCTACCTGGGCACTTCCCTTCTGATTTGGCTGAACGGGGGGGGATACTTTGCTTGTGAATATCTCTTAAACCATAAAGGTCTGAGAGATAAGACTTATATCGTTCTTCATTTTTTTTTAATGCCTACAAAATAAAATAAAGATAAAACGAAGTATTACTATCCCTTTAAATTGGAACTCTCATTAAAATCTAAGTGCCCCCAAATCATTATTCAAATAGCGATACGCGTATCAATACTAGTATGTTCCTGAATAAGTACGGCATTATTGAGGAATACAACTTGTTCTGCAGGCATCAGCAGGCATCAGTGCAGACATCTTGCAGAAAAGGCATCTATGAGTCTGCACTGTCCGACCCAGTCTCCTCCAGGATTGGTGACGGGAAAGGACTGACAGTGCAGGCACACTTATGCGCTTGCAGCAAGATGCCTGCTGAACAAGTTGCATTTCTCAATTATGCCGGACTTATTCAGGATGAAAAAAATAAAAGTATATATATATGCGTATTGCTATGTCATTCTTTCCATGCTCTGGCCCCACTGTCCTATTGTGGGATGTTTTACTATAAAATAAACTGTGTGTTACGATAAACTGAGTTCATTCTGGAACTGAAAGAGCGCCCTGTCCTTGTGTCGCAGAATAGTATAAAGGGTCTCCTTTTGATCCCCATTATAGGGAGAAGACCTGCAGCAGACCGGCGCAGCTACCCAACTTGTAGCCGATCTCTGGAGGGAGAAACCCGGCATGATGGCCCAAGACAGCATGGCGTCTTGGGTGCCCGTTACAAAATGTGTCCCATGTCCCGGGCAGACCCCTTCTGGACAATAAAAAGTCTGGGAATGAAGACTAACATCAAACAGGAGCTGTAGCACATTTTGTTGTCGTGTAATGCTAGTTTAAGACTTTGTGAGGTACATTTTCTTGTAGCCCACCACAGGCATCGGGTTTTGTCACAGCAGTCACTGGGCAGTTCTCCCTCTAGTGTTTGGATCTCTGTGTTGTGCAAGAGAAAGAGCAGGCTGCACCCTGATGTCCAGCGATATACAGTGACCCCTCCCACATAGCTGCACTAGAGTAGAGGACAAGTACACAGCTGCTCTTGTCTCCACAGTGTCCCTGAATGACAGAATGGAAATGCGGTCAACCTAGGCTATGTTCATCCCAGTGACTTCATTGCACTGTTTCGAGTACATGAGAGAAATGCTCTCATTTGGTAACACTGGGCCCTATGTATAAAAACAAAGTTGAAGCATTCTGGGACAAACCCAGCGAATAGAGTAGGGGACAACATTTCCCAAGATTTAAATGGGGCCTTTAACCCCGTGAGTGCTAGAGAAGTCTTCAAAACTTCACACGGCATTCAAGGTGTTAAATGTCATTATAACCATGCAAGCTTTTGGAAATGGTTATTTGCCCTGTACTGTTAAGTAGGTTTGTCCCAGCACAGCTCCACTTCTGCTTTATACATAAGGCCCATTGGGAGGTTGGGCCTTAACCACTTTAGTGCCAGAGGGGTATGCAACGCATTGCTCTACAATGCGTAGCATATCCCTCTGGCACGGAGGCAGTTAAAGAAATAATAACGTTAGATATAATTGCACGCTCGATTCTTTAATATACATATTTATAACGAAACTTACCTTTCCAAATGCTCATAATGTTGTTTTATTTTAATGAAAAGTGTCCTCCTCCCACCCCTTTTCCATATGTAATGAAGCCTCCCCTCACAGCAGCAAGCTGGTCCGGACAGATCGCAACGAGGGACAATCTTCTGTCAGCATAAGAAAAACCCTGCCCTCATTTGTCAAGGGGGGCAGGGATTTTCTGTACCTTGTTGCAATCTGTCTGGTGAAACGACCGGATTTCGGGCCATTACGTATGGAAAATGGGCAGAAAGGGGACACAAAATAAAATGAAAACGACAATGTTATGAGACATTAGAAAGCTACATTTCACTATAAAAATGGGCTACTAAAATGGTGAATGGTTTACAGGAAAAGAAATATCAGGATAGACTAAAGGATCTGATCATGTATAGCTTAGAGGAGAGAAGAGAGAGAGAGGGGATATGATTGACACATTCGAATGCATGAAGGGATTCAACAAAGTGCAGGAGTGAAGTACGTTTCAAAGGAGTAAAAATGTTAGGACAAGAGGCCATAGTCTAAAACTAGAGGGACAGAGGTTTAATGTAAGAAAGTTTTACTTCACTGAGAGGCTGGTAGATAGCTGAATAGGCTACCAGCAGAAGTGGCAAAAGTTAATACAGTGAGGGAATGTAAGCATGCATGGGATAGGCATACAACTATCCCGAACACAAGACAAGACCATGGTGCAAATAAGGTTTGAGCTTTTTACAGTAGGAAAAATGGGCAGACTAGATGGGCCAAATGGTTCTTATATACCGTCAGATTCTTTACTGTATTAGCACCTACCACTTCGCAGAGAGGCTGCTCAATGAATCTGTCACCTTTCCTTAAAAGTAGCATTCAAGTACATTACATCTGAATCGTCCACCCTCTCTTGTGAAGAGTTGCCTGTATTAAACACAGCATTAGGGGATGATGATCAAACTAGAATAAGGGAAAGTCTTCATTTTACCCTGCTGGAATTGCAGCAGTTCTGCTAAGCGACAGTTTTCAGTGCTGAAAATAGAGCTGTTATAGTTATATGGAGGAACAAGCCCCTTTAAAGATTTTTTTAGGAGTAGTTATTGTCCCTTTAACCCCTTAAGGACCAGCGGTCCCAGGGTATGTGGTCCTTTAAGGACCAGATAGGAAAGTTCGACGTGCCGCCCCACGTGACTGATCACGTGTGCCGGCATGTCGAACGAGGGACTGAAAGCGATCGCTCCGGTCTTGGAGCAAGCAACTTCAGTCCCTAGTATTACTCACCGTGCTCCTGCAGGAGCGCGGTGAGTAAAAGTATGTGACGTACCAGGACCATCACTGGTCCTTAATTGCCGGACCAGCGTGACGGTCCGGATACGCAATGGTCCTTAAGGAGTTAAAGCAGAACTACCACCTTTAAACAACTTTATCTTCAATAACTCCCCATCTGGTGACTAGCTGCTTAGTAGCGCTAGTCGCCAGAATTATTACCTTGTTTAATAGATTTATCTATTCTTCCGGGGCTGACAGGCAGGATGGATCGCAGACATCTTGCCATAATGACATTCGCGTGCCTGCTCTGTCGGTCCCTTCCAGAGCCAAATGGCTCCTAGCAACGCCTCCTAGAACCGACTGGGACTGACAGAGCAGGTGCGCGGACGTCACTATGGCAAGATGTCTGCGATCCGTCCTGCCTGTCAGCCCCGAAAGAATTAATAAATCTATTAAACAAGGTAATAATTCTGGCGACTAGCGATACTAAGCAGTTAGTCGCCATATGGGGAGTTATTGAAGCTAAAGTTGTTTAAAGGTGGTAGATGGGGAGTTATTGAAGCTAAAGTTGTTTAAAGGTGGTAGTTCCGCTTTAAAGAAAAACAAAGGTATGAGTACTTTGGTATTTGGTAATACTCTTTTTTTTTTATTTGGAAAACAGTTTACATTTTTAGATCAACTCTTTTCCTCCGGTCAAGCAATTATAAATCTGTTCAATCACACAGGCTATTCAAAACAATAAACAAAAGCATTCCAACGCTAATCCATACAGATTACCCTAAACTGTGAACTCTGTGTAAATAACTCACAGAACTAACATACCATGAACATACATACATACATAATATATATGAAATTAAGATACCAATTGAATAAGGCATGAAAAGCAGCAAGAAATGAGGATACCTCATTGGCATTGGCAGGGTAAGCAAGTTTAAAGGGATAGTGATATTTCATTATAAACACAGCTCAGATTGTTCAACAGAATGAATAGTACTGCTGTGATGCTCTTATTGTTCAAAACTGTTCAGTTATGATGTATTTAGATGCTGAAGTTGACCCCTTATGCCCTTTTGCCTGTTATGAAGCCACCTCCCCTCACATCTGAAGTCCAGTCGTTTGACCGGACAGATCACAAGGAGGGATAATTTTCCCTCAGTCAGTATTAGAAAAAAAACCTGCAGAGTTTCCAGAGAGGGTGCAAAAGGCGATATCTATGCAATTGGAGTGGGAAATAAATAAAGGGTGTCTGACCAGCGGTTTGGATGTAGAGAAGATGAGATGGATAGAAAAACTACAGAAGAGGCACTGGTTATAGAAATTTCTGATTGTGAGATAAGAGTCCCAGATCTTTTTTGAGTTCTTTTTATGCATTTTAACCCCTTAACGACCCTTGACGGTCATAGTACGTCATTGGTCGATCCGAGTTAATGACCCATGAGGTACTATGACCGTCATGGAATTTCCAAGCTCCCCCCACGGCTGCACTCCGTTCGGGGAGTCCGGAACCGGAATCAAAAAGCTCCGTGGTCCTTAAGTGACCGCGACACGACGATCATTAAAGGGTTAAAGAGAATTATCATCCTTAGTTTAAATGTCTTTTTTGGATGCTTTCAAAAATTACCTTTAAGAATACTGATTGTAAGATTGTCCATTGAATGAAATGGTTATGAAAAATGTACTGTACAGTGATTGTCTTCAATGAGTATCTGTGCTTATTCAGGTAACAGATGCTAAATGTGGCCAAATTGCTACTTTAATACAGGATGCTAGTGGAAAACAAACATCGTAGGGTTGTATTTGGTTCCTGTGTATTCCTGAGGCATGGGAAAGAGGGATTTGGGTCTCAAAGAGTGACTGTCTCTGCCAAAGGGGAACTTGGGAAGTATGGGCCACTGATATATCCTAAAGAGGGACACTTGATATGTTTGGACCCCTAATATCTCTTAAGAGAGACATTTGGAAAGTATAGACCCTTAATTTTGCCTAAAGAGTGAAACTTGGGAGGTATGAACCCTTAATATATCTTAAAGAGGGACACTTTATAAGTATGGATCCCTAATATCTCATAAAGAGCACACTTAGGAGGTATGGCCCCTAATATCTCCTAAAGAGGGACACTTGGGAGGCATGGACCCCTAATATCTCCTAAAGAGGACACTTGGGATATATGGAATTCTTTAAACAAGACAATATTAATGAGTGAAGAGGTCATAAATCATATGTAGTTGAACAAGCAGCACATAAAATATGGGTTGAAACAGGAACCGGTTTACTTTTCATATGTCGCAGGAGGCATCGCGTGTCTTCAATTGTCGCATTTGTTTGGGCACATCATTCCGAATGGTGCATTCAACATGTTGCGCAGTAAAGAGTTGCAAATTGTAAATGTCGCATCATTCCAAATGACGCATTCAGCATGTCACGCATTATAGAGTCGCAATAAGGATGCATTAAGGGTGAACTGGATGCAAGAAGGACACAATATGGGTTCAATATTGGAACATTGTGGACGCAATATGGGTGCAATATTGGTACATTATGGACGCAATATTGTTCATTAAGGATGCTGTAAAGATGAAATAAGGGTGCAAAAAGTACAAGTAACAAAAAGTATTTATGTAGAAATCTTTATTTTAAACCAAACAATATTTTACAAAGTATGCATAACACAACAGAACAAATAAAGTATAACATTTCAATGTAGTAATAACCACACGTTTTGTAGCAATCTATTTAAAACCAAACAATATTTTATAAAGCATGCATAACATAACACAACAAATAAAGCATAACATTTCAATGTTTAATGTAAAACCAAACAATACCGTAACATATCAAAAACTGTTCACTTATGCAGTCTATGTATTAAAATGCAAATTGTGTGACACAGCTTTCAGGTACTCCAACATCTGTGTGGTTGCATAGTTCATAACAATTATTTTCAATTTTCATGCATTTTCCCTATACACTTTTTTAGATTGTGGTGGTTCATGTCCTGCAGCATACTGTGCCAATTTTAATTCAGTCAAGCTTTGTTCTTTTTTTAATCCATTAATAAAGTTCCAAATAGTTGGGTGGAATGCCCCTAGAAGAAAGCTGAACCCTCTATGCCACCCTTCTACAGAGTTATCACGGTTCCCGTGATCTCGCTGTCACTCTCTGCTGTGGTGCGCCCCCATTGGCGGAGCGTGTTTAGCCCGCCCATTGTGGCCTTCATATACCGGGCCTCTGGCACCTGTCAGGTGCCCTTTCATGGTGTTCCTGTACCAGTGCTTCCGTTGCTGTGTTTCTGCGTTCCTGTGTACTGACTTGGCCCATCTGACTATTCTTGTTCGTTCCTGCTCCGTGATTGACCCGGCCTGGCTGACGTTCCTGCTCCGTGATTGTCCCGGCTTGGCTGACGTTCCTCCTTCGTGACTGACCCGGCTAGGCTGACGTTCCTGCTCCGTGACCTGATTCCGGTGTTCCTGTCGTCCTGAGAGTATTCCTGCGAGATCCTGATTCTATGTCGCCTGGCAACATTGTGAACTGTAGAGTTCTGTGCTGTGCAGAATGATCATCCACTTAACCCTTGCAGATCTTGTTGCCTCCCTTACTGAGCCTGTCTGTTAACACTTGCAGAGCTTGTTGACTCCGTTACTGAGCCTGTCCGTTAACACTTGCAGGGCTTGTTGCCTCCGATATTGAGCCTGTCCGTTAACACTTGCTGAGCTTATTGCCTCCGATACTGAGCCTGTCCGTTAACACTTGCAGAGCTTGTTGACTCCGTTACTGAGCCTGTCCGTTAACACTTACTGAGCTTATTGCCTCCGATACTGAGCCTGTCCGTTAACACTTGCAGAGCTTGTTGACTCCGTTACTGAGCCTGTCCGTTAACACTTGCAGGGCTTGTTGCCTCTGATACTGAGCCTGTCCGTTAATACTTGCTGTGCTTGTTGCCTCCGATACTGAGCCTGTCCGTTAACACTTGCTGAGCTTGTTGCCTCTGATACTGAGCCTGTCCGTTAACACTTGCAGAGCTTGTTGACTCCATTACTGAGCCTGTCCGTTAACACTTGCCGAGCTTGTTGCCTCCGTTACCGAGCCTGTCCTTTAACACTTGCAGAGCATTTGTGGCCTCCGTTAACTGTGCTTCCACCTTACGAGCACAGGGTAGCAGTTGTCGCACCACGTGGTGCTATTGGGCGATACCTTTCAGCTCTTGCAGTGTTTGTGACTCCGTTACCGCACCGGTAGGGTGCTATTGGCTCTGGTCCCATTCAGCTCTCGCAGTGTTTGTGATTCTGTTACTGCACCAGAAGGGTGCTATTGGCTCTGGTCCCATTCAGCTCTTGCAGTGTTTGTGACTCCGTTACCGCCCCGGAAGGGTGCTATTGGCTCTGGTCCCATTCAGCTCTTGCAGTGTTTGTGACTCCATTACAGCGCTGGTAGGGTGCTTTTGGCTCTAGTTCCATTCAGCTCTTGCATAAGTGTTGGGTATCTCGCTTATCGCCTGTCTTTGGAGTGTGTCAGCTCTGCCTCACTGCTAAGGTGCTTCCCACCTCGGACCACAGTCTCTTGCTGCTCTTACCATCTACTGGGCGTTGTCTAAACTCACCACAACAGAGACTGATTACTTGTATTGGACTTTAACCCTTGTGCCACTACTGTTTCTTTTTATATGACAGTATTGCTCCCAATCCATACTGTGCCTACAAAGGCATCAATTATCTATATCCATTTACGTGTCATTACCTATTTTAGCCCATAGGGGGGGCAGTGTTCCTTGTTTCAATAAAACTGTGTTTTATTCTAACCTCCGGTCTGAGTGTCTTACAAAACCGTTACAGTTATTAGTTTTTGGCAGATCATTCAGAGGGCCTTCTATGGCGTGTTCTTCGTGCTACAAATAAATTGATAGAAAACATTTATTAATACCTAGTACGTAGTAGTTATTTAGTTGTCACCTACAATGTGACTTACAATGGTACTTACAAGGAGGAGGAGCAGGCCTAGAGAGCCTTGCAGATGCAGAACGTCCTATAAAATATTAATAATAATAATATGTCAGTTTAGGTAGTATAATTGAACATTGTTGTGTATTGTGTAAATGGCACAAAAAATATCTAACTGGTAGGCTGCAGGGACGTTGCTTAGGTGGCCACCTGACGACCAGGAGAGGTTCTTCATGGTGGTTCAGGTGCTAGAAAGGAAGTTAAAAAACAAAGTTTATGAACATTGAAAAAAATATGAATTGCAGTTATATTACAACCAACACATCCCTCCCACCAATAAAAATGAAACAATCATACCTGCACATAAAATGAGCAGCAATCCAGACTCTCGTCTTATGTGGTTGGACCACCCACGAAGAATGTGCCTCCTGGTCCTAGTGATGCCACTGGACCTCTGCATTTTGCAGGCCATTTTGTTTAAAATATGCCTGTGAAATGCAGAGTCCACTCTGTCTCTCAGCCTATCTGGAAGATACTTGTCCATATAGCAGACAAGTATCCCCAGCTTTGCATTGTTGAAAGAAGGCTCTTTAGGTATTGTTTTGAGTTCAATAGAGACAATCTCTAGTACAGGCAATTGCTGTCTCAGTCTTTCTAGCACTGTAGATTGGGTTCTACTTCCCTTTTAGTTTTTGTACTTCCTGTTCCTGGAGTGCACAGATGACGCGGGATTTCAACACACTGCGTCATTATTATTTCATTATTGCACCATTCTTATTGCACCCTTATAACCTTGCACCTATGTAGCGTAATTATTGTGTCCTTGTGGCCATATAGCACCATTATTGCACCCTTATACCCTGATAGCATCATTATTGCACACTTTGTAAAGTGACACGTTGTAGCACGCTATTTTGCACTGCGATATTCAGAATGCGTCATTTTAAGACGCGCAACCAAAGAGATGCGCCATTTGAAGACGTGCATTGCTACAATTGAAAAGGATACCACAGGAACCAGGGACTGTCCCTAGACATCAGGCATAGTTGACAGGTATACAAACCAGGTGCATACAAAGATTTCCAATTCACTCAGGGCCGGTGCTAGCATAACGCTGTTTAGGCAGCCGCCTAAGGGAGCAACAGAGGGGCGCCAAAACAGGGGGAGCTGCTAAATTTTTCTTCAGGTTTCAGGGGTGGGGGGCATCAAAATGTACATTCGCCTAGATAGACAAAAATCCTTGCCCTGAATTCACTTAACCCTTTAAGGACTAAAGGGGCATGTAAACCACATGCAGACAAAAATTCCAGTAGCTCATTGTCCTTTAACATTTTGTACGCCAGAGGGTGTAACGCTTTGTTACAAAGTTCATTTTCCTTAGATAATTACATTTTATTAACTATTGGAATGCCAGCAATCTGATGGGCTTCGCAAACATCTAACTTACAGCAACATAGCACGCAACAAGATAAAAGGCCTTTAAGTAACTCAAAACGGAATATATTTAGCCCCTAATCTGCACCATGTTTGGTTGCACATGTGGTATTTCAGTCAGAAACCGATATGAGTTAATCATAATATCCTATATCAGTGATAAGATGGCATCGGCAATGGGAGTCTTTTTGTCCCTCTTTGCATGGTGCTATATTTATCATAAAATGAAGCTTTGTCCAGCAACAATCGAATACCCACAACTTGCCCACTCCAACAATGAGGCCTAGTTATCTCTAAACAGCCTGCTATAACTGCCATGGTAACCACAAGTTTTTTGGTATTGGCGGGAACCTTAACGCCCACCTTCTGATTGGCAGTCCGCGTTCCCCATAGCTTACTGAAAATTGCTTAGCTACAGACCAATGAGCGCCCAGGATCACTCACAGACCCACCCCTCTGCTCGAGATGTTCTTGTGTCGCAGAGTTTATTCTGTTTCAACAGCTCGAACTCCCTCGCTAGGAAACTTATGGTCATGGCTGTAACCAATAAGAATCTGCCATTTACCAGGAGTGGCAAGCCTTGGTGACCAATCAGAAGCAGGGCTTTGGAAAGGGGGCAGTTACAAGGTGCTGTGCACTTTGGAGTCGCGGCAGACAGGAAGTGAGTGAGAAAGTGTAAATATGTATATAAATGTGACTATATGTACTGTGTCTGTTCTGTTATACAGCCCGATATACATGGACTGTGAGAGCATGATATTACTGGAGAGTACGTGTCCTTTATGGGTAACATATGGCCCTGTAGCTGTTGGAGCTCGCATTTTCCTCAATAGGCTGAGAATTATGGGAGTTGTGGTCCAACAACAGCCAGAGAACCACAGGTTTCCCATCTTTGGAGTTTACTCTGTAGTTGTGACTTTCACAGTGTGCGTATAGACTATGCTTGTTACACGGTGTATGCATGCAATAAATTATTTGATTTGGATCAGTTTTGCAACATGAGGCCCTCCAGCTAACGAGGAATTCAGTTCCTCTCATCCATGTCCAGCTGTTTTAGTTCTCAGTAGCTGGGGGGGTGTTAGTTTGTCCAACACTGATGTAAACACCATTGCACAGACTTCATAGTTAACTTACATTATGCAGTCTGTTGTGCAAGGGCATACACTATATTATACCATTTAATATTCAGTGTGCATACATTATTTTATACAGTATAGTGTTTGTTTACTTAATGCATTGGGACTGAATATTTTTTTGCCCAAGGTTTCTCTAACAGCAGTCTGGAGTTTTTGGGGCTCCTCCAGAATATTATGTAATTTGTCAACAGTGTAATGAAAGTTACAAGCATATAAATAGAGTTCTTCTAAACTTCCACAAACTGAATAAAAAAAGCACATAATGCATATTAATGTGCATAAATATACATTTTATGTCAATACTCACATTTTTTTCAAAATCTTTATGGAAAGCAGGGACACCCAATTGGATGTCCATTGCTCCCAGGTTGAAAATCATTGATCTAATGTATATTTGTAAACCATCTATATTATGCTGTGGTTACACTGTATTTTAGTATTTCATATGTTAATAGCACAATATACATAAACTGTGAGCTGTATGCAGATATGAAAAGAGTAGTCCTTTTTGGGTAAACCATTTACACCTTTGGGGCAAAAAAAAATTGCACTGATTTAAATGGGATCTTTTACCACCTTGCATGCTAGAGTGGTGCATTGAAGACCTTTCTATCATTTATAGGGTTAAAAGCCTCATTGGAATCAAAGGGGATTTTCAATTTATCTCCTGGTTTTCTCCAGAATTGGCAACCCTTTCTTTATGCATGTGAGTTTATAAGGTCTGCATATTGCTTATAGTGCTTACATCATGTATATTTGCACATGGTCTGTGTATTGTACAGTTTGGTTACACTGCATTTAAGAATACAATATGTAAATAGTACAGTGTGTATGCCCCAGCTGGTGGGGAATGATGGGAGTTGTATTCTGGCTGCACTGGAGAGCTTCATGTTATCTGCCACTGGTCTGTATATTTTGTACAGTGTAAATATACTATGAATATTATTCAATTATAAAACATCTGTGTTAGAGTGATAGCATTGTGTCTTTAAAATTCATTGCCCAAGTCTTCTGTATAGTAAAAGGTACATATTGCGCTATGTCTAAGCACTTCTTTGTAGTTCAAAAGTTATGAAGCACTAAAGATCCACCGCCCGCCCCTTCTCCCCATGTCACTCAGAAGATGCAGGCTGGTCAGGATGGCTGCAGCGAGGCACACACTTCAGTAAGCAAAGGGAAATCCTGCCCTCTTTCATTGGGGGGCAGGATTTCCCTTATACTTGCTGAAGATTGTCCCTCACTGCAGTCGTCGAGTCGCATGACCCAATCTCAAATTCTGTGGGCGGTGGATCTTCAGTGCTTCATAACTTTTAAACTACAAAGAATAAAGCACTTAGACATTGCACAATATGTTCCTTTTACTATACAAAAGACTTGGGCAAGGAATTTTAAAGAGAAATTACTATCCCTTTAACCCTTTGCGTGACAGGGGGTATGCAATGCATAGCAGAGCAATGTATTGCGTACCCCTCTGGCAAGCAAAGGGTTAACCGTTATCTCACAGCTTTAGTATTTCTTACCCTCCATTAGTACATCTTTGGAGGAAGATGCTGGGACATCCCAAATTAAAAGTAATAGGCCATAAATATGAAAACAAATGTTCAGCAATTTTGGGGCAAACCAACTGCATCCTAAAGGACATATAAACACCCCAGTGGATTAACCCTTTGAGTGTCAAAGAGGTATCCAATACATTGCTTTGCAGTACACAGGATACATCTCTGGCATGCAAAAAGGTTAACCTTTTGAGTGCCAAAAGGGTAAACAACTCAATGCATTGCATACCCATCTGGCACTAAAAGGGTTAAATGGGGTTTCTAAAAATAACTTTTGAGATTTTAAAAGTGTTTTTAAAAGTACTTATATTTTATAGTAACCATTAAGATGCTAATTAAGGCATGAGGTACAGACACTTGCATAGTAACATAGTAAATTAGGTTGAAAAAGACACAGGTCCATCAAGTTCAACCTTTGCCTCATAACCCAGAGACATGTAGAGCTTCATGTCTTAGCCCTACATTACCTCCTACACTCATTGATATGTAAGCCAATGTACTGCCCACTTCCCCTAGCACTGAGAGGGTTAAGTGTTGGTGAGGTAATGTACATCTAAAATAAGATGTGGCTGCACGGCATGCCTTAATTATTATAATCTATCAATCTAAACAACTCCATAACCTAGTTTCCTAAATAAAATGGCTATTACAATATATACATGATTTTGAAAGCATTTTAGAAATTACTATAGTTGATTTTAGGTGATAAAGACCCTTTTCAAAGCCCCATTTTCAGAGGAAAGTACAATTTCTTCCACTTTTCTATTTTGCCTAATTTGTGTACTCTTCAGGATGGATGCGACTCAGCGTCTTCAGTGGGACGAGGAAGAAGAGGATGATGCACCTGTAGACAGAAACAGGCCGGTGGGAACTCTGCACATGTTCACTGGGATCCATGGACCAGCACAGGGTGAAGATCGGCTCTTATTTCCTTCCATCCTTTTCTCTCTCATTTTTTTTTTTTCTTCCTTATAAACCATCATCTTTCTTCTCTCTCATCCCTTTAGATTTCCCCATCTACCTTGGCCAAAATGTAATTGGCCGCCATGCTAACTGCGATGTGACTCTCCCAGCACAGTCTGTGTCTAAGCAACATGCTGTTATAGAAGTCCAGGCCGATTGCCATACCCTCTGTGACCGTGGTAGTCTGAACAAGACACGACGTGGCAAAGCAGCTCTCACCCCTCATGTGCGCTACGCCCTAGTCGATGGAGACTTGCTGTTATTTGCTGACGTGGCCTGTCGTTACACAATGGAAAAAATAGAGGAGAGAAAGATAGCGGAGAAGGAGGAAGAGACAGTTAAAGAGGAGAGTGATGATGATGATGACATTATGATTCCTGGAACACAGGGTCCTTTGGCAATTGAGAAAACTCCAGGTGTAGCCATTCGCAGAATGGGGCGAGGAGCAGTGCTGGCATGTGACTCTGGGGATGAGGACGAAGGAGGGAAAACTGTGGACCAGGAAGTGGAAGGTAAACATGAAAGAAGAACATCTAGTGACTATCAGTGATGATGCAGTTGGATTGCCCCAGATTTGCTCCGGTTTTTCTTTAACTCCTTAACCTTTTGAGTGCCAAAGGGGTACGCAACGCATTGAAACGCAATGCATTGCGTATCCCTCTGGCAATCAAAGGGTTAAAGGGAAACTATCACCCCTATACAAGTTTGCCTAATAATGAACTAAATATGGCAACTAGCTATAATACTTGTGTAATTTTTTTTATTTTTTAATTCATTGTTTGGCTAAAATGAAAGGATTAACAACGATCCGTGGCCTTGCTTCCGGACAGACTGCGGGTACAGCTGTGCACCACAGTCTGTCACTCTGTCTCTGCTCCCCTCCACCGTAGCGTCTCGATCCAGCCAGCTTACAAGGAGAAATCCTCCGTCATCGGAGGAGACTGGATCGAGACGTTATATGGGAGGGGAGCAGAAGAAGAGTGACAGACTGCGGTGCAGAGCTGTACCCACAGTCTGTCTGGAAGTAAGGCCACGGATCTTTAGCCATACAACAAATTAAATAAAAAAAAAATACACAAGTATTAAAGCTAGTCGCTATATTTAGTTCATTATTGGGCAAACTTGTATAGGGGTGATAGTTCCCCTTTAAGGACCCTTGACGTGCCAGGACCGTCACGCCGGTTCTTAAGGACCGGTGATAGTCCTGGCACGTTGTGGAATTCGGGGATGGCAGCACAGCTGTACACTGCTCTGCCATCCCATAATTAAAATCTCTCTTTAAAAAAAAAAAAAAAAAAAAAAGTCCATGGTCTCTAAAGGGATATTCAAACAAAGTACATCTCTGGTTCTTCTTCATAGTATTTGTCCCACGTAGCGCTGTATTTCAGTACTATCAGTCTTGTAGTTCAGCAGCAATTGAATGAGCGAGGATCCCCCTCCCTTTCTGCCCGCCTCCCAACAGTTGTGGAATCTGGTCCTGGGACCGGACATATCGCAGCGAGGGACAATCTTCATGCAGTAAGTATAAGGAAGACCCTGTTCCTCTTGATGAAGGAGGGCAAGGTTTTCCTTATGCATACGGAATATTGTTCCTCGCTGTGCTCCATCTGGACCGGCTTGGAGAAGCAGAGTGACGCAAGTGAAAGGGGCGGGAGGTTGATCCCATACTGAAATACAGCGCTTCATGAGACAACTAGCATGAAGAGGAATCGGAGCTGCATTTTGTTTGACTCATTACTATCCCTTTAACAGCTCCCCATGTGCCGAATTGGTGGTTAAACCTTGGAGTGCCAGAGAGAGGTATCCAGCGCATTGCAACTCAATGAGTTGGATGCCTATTTGGCACTTAAAGGGTTAAACACAAGGCCCTGTCATGTTGATTCAAGTTTGCATATTTGAAAACTGCATTAAAAACTGCCCATGTATTTTATTAACCAAAAGACCAACAAATGTACAGTTAAGGAGATATTCATACTTTGTACTTTATGCTAATTACGATACCCTTGACGTTTCATATGACAATTAAGAGTTTCAGTGGTGTTTCAAATGCTAATGAAGCCTTTTCAGCAACATTCCATATGCCAGGGAAGGTTTTCAGTGATATTTCATATGTTAATGAAGAGCTATTCTGCACCAGGAGACTTACTTTTCCCAAAGATAAAAGTTTAACTTGTTCCTAAATTATATATCTGCTGGACTTTCGTTTAACTTGGCACACAAGCAATTTTGAGAAAAATTCAAGGTGATGGGTCTACTTTAAAGCGGAACTACCACCCCTTCTAAACTTGCCCCCAAATAATTACCCATCTGGGGACTAGCTGCTCAGTAGTGCTAGTCGCCAGAATTATTACCGTGTTATTGAGAATTCCTACTGTTCCTGGGACCGACAGCCATGAAACAGCGCAGACATCTTTCCATAGTGACGTCTGCGCGCCTGAGCTGTCAGTCCCTTCCGGTGCCGTGCGGCTCCTAGCAACGCCTCCTAGAGCCGACTGGGACTGACAGCGCAGGCGTTCATACGTCACTATGCAAAGGTGTCTGCACTCTTTCCTGGCTGTCGGTTCCGGGTGCAGTAGGAATTCTCAATAACGCGGTAATAATTCTGGCAACTAGCACTACTGAGCAGCTAGTCACCAGATGGGTAATTATTTGGGGGCAAGTATAGAAGGGGTGGTAGTCCTGATTTAAACCCTTTGAGTTCCAGAGGGGTACACAACGCATTGCAAAGCAATATGTTGCATACCCCTGCGGCACTCAAAGGGTTAAGTCTATGTGTTGGTGATATGATCACCTTTGTCAGCGCAAAATGGTGCAGGACAGCCAGGAATATGTGGGCTTTACCATAGATTGGGGTTATTTGGGGCTGTCCGAAATCATGGTCGCAGGTGAGATTAGGTGGCTTTGGATTGATTGACTTTTCAGAGTTGGTTTGTTTATAAAGGGACTGTGGAATGTTACGAACTGAGAGGAAGGCTCTGATTATATATATATATAAAATAATATGCTTTAGGTACTGGAAAGTGGACTGGTGTGGGTCATTCCAGATAACCGTGCCACATTTTGTAGAACCTGCACATGAGAATGTATTTTCAGTAGGGATGGCAGAAAGCTGTACCGAGATCTTGATCCCTCCTTAGTCCTGGCATTATACAGAAACTTAAGTTATCCCTTAGGATTGGTAAGAGAGGTACAGAGAATTTGGCACAATGGATCGGTCGATGGGGCTGATACAACTTCTTTTAATCTTGAGTTATTTTCAGGTTTGGGCTCATCCAGGGATGGTCGCAAGGTGTCGCCTCTTTTCTCACCCAGTACAGACACTTTTGTTCCTGAAAGGTGAGGCCTGCAGAAGACTGACAGTGACTGACACAGAATGAAAACTGAGTCTGTACATACCCCAGAAGGGTGAGACAGGGACACAAATGGGAGGTAGATATAAGTCTGTCCCTTCCCATGCAAGGTAAGACAGTGACAGATACACAAGGAAGCTGGGAGCCTAGCCTGTTCATCTGGTTTCTTTAGAAATATCGCCCTCTACTTAGCGAGCATCAAAACGGCGAGGTCAGAACGTCGCCCGCACCATGCGGGCAAGACCAGCATATCGCCCACATGAAAAGGGCAATGTTCTCATGCCGCCGTTTTTATTTTCGCACCCTGCTGACTACTACTGCCATACATCCCCAAGGACTGTGTGTAGCGATAGACGCCCTACACAAGGATAACAAGGGGTTTCATTAGCAATCAGTGTTTTGGACCTGTGTCCCATTCTGTTGACCAACCTATTTTAGAAACCAAAGAAGCAGCATCCTACCTGTCGGCCCCGCCTTTTTCTCAATAACACAACCAGGAACACTTACACACAGTCTGCCGTCCTTCTGGTATGATGCTGCTTCTTTGGTCTCTAAAAAAAGGTTTGTCCATGGCGTGGTACACAGGTCCCGAATGCTGCTTGCTAATGTAACCCCTTATTCATCCTTGTGTGGGGCGTCTATCTCTACACGCAGTCCTTGGGGATGTATGGCAGTAGTAGTCAGCAGGGTGCGCCAATCAAAATGACAACATGAGAATATTGCATTTTTCATGCGGGGGATCTCCAGATCTCGGCCCGCATGGTGCAGGCGACATTCTGATCTATCTCTCTCTCTGTATCTCTCTCTCTCTTTCTCTCTCTGTATCTCTCTCTCTCTCTTACACTCACACACCGATACAATGGCACAGATAGGAGATATGCCCTACAATTTGGCAGAGACCGAAAAAAGCTAAGAGTCTGCCCTTCTGTCTACACGGTCACAGACAAAAAGGAACTATGATTGGGCCCTTCCCACTTTTAGGATGTGAGTACATAGGGGAACTTTGAGTTGTACCTTCCCCTTTAAAGGTTACACAACATAAGGGAGCTATCAGTTTTCCCTGCCTTGCTTGGGTTATACATCTGAGGGAAGTATTAGTCTTTCTTCCAGTTTAATGTGACTGTGGCGCTAAACTGTCCATTCTCTCTCTCGTCAGTGATGAGGAAAATGACACTTCCACCTCTGAGCCTCAATTTCCTTCACTTCACCTTCGTTGTGACAGTGACACAGACACTTTCAACACACCCACAAGGGCAGCCCCGCTCTCAACTTGTGCTCAGGACAGTATGATGTCTCCTAATGTCAGCGAACAGAAGGCACCCTTAATGAGAGGTGCCAGTTCATCGGGTGGGGATGGAATCATGACTTCAACACCTGTGGTCAGCAAAGAGAAACTGGCAAATGTGCAGATGAGTCCTGAAAATGAAGTCCAGAGTAAGATTGGTCAGGATCCATCTGACAGAAAGGACAAAACTGAGTGGGGGATAGAGGGGAATGAATCTTTGATAAACAGTAGTAGCATTAGGGAGGAATGTGGAACTAGTGTGGATGATGGTACAGTAACTTCAGTGGTTAAGGGGCAGGACAGTATAAAACTAAAGAGAGAGAAGCCCATTGAAGATGACCATATTAAGACACTGGAAGATGACCCAAAGCAGAAGGAATCACGGGGAATTATCTTTGACAGTGATACCGATGATGAGCAAGATGAAGCCACAACTTCAAGAGCAAAGTTAGAAAAGACCGAATCAGCTGGAATTGTTATGGACAGTGATACAGATGTTGACGAGGACAACATGAAAACATTGAAAACAGACACTGGGAAGGAAAAAGAGGTGGCATTTAATCTGGACAGTGACACAGACATTGAGGAAAATGACACAACTGCTGGGACAAATTTGCCCAACAAGGATAACGAGGGAGATGGTTCTGACAATGATACAGATGTCGAAGAAGACAAAATCAAAACCTTGGCCACTACAGTAGAGAACAAAGGAGAGGATGATTTTCATCTGGATAGTGACACAGATGTTGAGGAAGATGATTCCAACTGTGCAAGCACTGGTGTGATGAAGAGTGAAAAAGGAGAAGTTGTCCAGGACAGCGATACAGATGTGGAGGGTGATGTGATCACCTCAGAGACAGAAGTGACTAAGAGGAAAACAAATGAAATCAACTTGGGAAGTGATACAGATGTAGATGATGATGAACTTTCAGAGACGGAGTCAAAGAGTAGAGACGTGGCTGCAGTAAATATAGACAGTGATACTGATGTGGAGGATAATGCAAATACTTCCAAGGCTGATGTGATGAAGTCAGAAACAGATAAAATTACCCTGCCCAATAAACCAGATACAGAGCAAGTGTGTAAAGGTCCTCAGACAGAGGAAGAGGCCCAGGAAGCAGATGGAGCACTGCTAGAAGCTGCAGATATTCACCTGGACAGTGACACAGATGTGGAGGAAGATGAAGCTCCTCCAGCGGTTGGGGTGAATGAGGCAGAAGGTGTGGGAGACCAGGTAGCGTCATCTGCAGATGAGGCCGCTGTGGGGAGAGAGGCTCCGAAACAGGAGGGCAGAAAATTCCCTGCAGGCATAGCCCAGACTGAGGAAGAGGAAACCCAGAGGACAGACTCTGAAGGTGAGAGATGCAGACTGTATGGGGGAGATTCACCAAGGCAGTGGTTCTCAACTCCTGTCCTCAGGACCCACTAACAGGCCAGGACTTAGGGACTTCTCTGCTAGAGCACAGGTGTGGTGATCAGAGGCTCATTCACATTGATTAACTCACCTGTGCTCTAACAAGGAAATCATCAAATCCTGGCTTGTTAGTGGGTCCCGAGGACAGGAGCAGAGAACCACTGCACTAAGCGGTGATAACGTGGAAGATGACTTCTCCAATTCCTATGCTATTCTATGGAGCCTGTGCACTAAGATGTCTTCAACTTTGGAGATCTTAGTGAATAGGCTCCATAGAATAACATAGGAACTGGAGAAGTGTTAACCTTGGAGAAGTCCTCTCCATTTCTTCACCTCCTTATCACCACTTAGTGCAGTGGTTCTCAACTCCTGTCCTCAGGACCCACTAACAGGCCAGGACTTAGGGATTTCTCTGCTAGAGCACAGGTGTGGTGCCCAGAGGCTCATTCACATTGATTAACTCACCTGTGTTCTAACAAGGAAATCATCAAATCCTGGCCTGTTAGTGGCTCCTGAGGACAGGAGTTGAGAAACACTGCACTAAGCGGTGATAAAGTGGAAGATGACTTCTCCAATTCCTGTGCTATTCTATGGAGTCTATGTACTAAGATGTCTTCCACTTTGGAGATCATCGTGAATAGGCTCCATAGAATAACACAGGAACTGGAGAAGTCCTCAACTCCTTATCACCGCTTAGTGAATCTCCCCATGTGACTGTACGGGGTCATATGCACTAAAACATTCTAGGGCAAACCAGCTGCACCATAGAGGACAAATATAAATCTCCATTTATTTAAAGGAGAAGAAATGTATTTTTTAATCAAAATATGTGTGTGAAACAAGGGTTCTCCCACTCAGGATGTCTTATTCAAAAGATATTACAGCTCAATATTTTTTTGTTGTTGTTTTTTTTAAATTCATCTGTAGTTTTATTGTTGTCACTGGCTAGTGTTTCTCATATCCTTTACTGTGGTAAGATGTAGTCGATAACTTGTCTCTCCCATAAAATGCATTATTAACCCTTTCAGGCCCGGAGAGGTCCATTTGGAGCTATTGCTAAGTTTGAATAACCCTTTAACACTTTGAGTGCCAGATGGGTACGTAACGCATTGCTCTGCAATGCGTTGCGTACCCCTCTGGCACTCAAAGTGTTAAGTGACATTGGTTCAATGCATTGCATACCCCTCTGGCATTCAGAGGGTTACAAAACTGAGGTGTAACAAAGTTTGAATAGAGCTTCTCCCTGCAGTGGGATTAATCCTGTTTCTGTAGTGCATATCTATACTATAAAAGAAGTGGTCGTGTGACCACAAATTCTACGTCCGTGCTACACACACCCACAGGGAGGCAGCTAGGAGAAGATTTGCATTGTCCTCTATTGCCAGAGCCCAGTATTACACACTCCATTATAATACACACAACCCGGGGCTAGCACATATGAGGATCACCTATAGACTGCCATAGCCCAACATACACACCCCAGGACGCAGCTAGGAGGATATTAGCATATCTCATACACACACAGTGTCAGTAGATGATACACACACATTTAAATATTCACACCCCTCACTCTCCCTTCAGTGAAACAGAAAAAATGGCTGACACTCTCCTGTTGGGGACAAAAATTTCACACACCACCACATTCTGTTTATGCTACAAACAGTGCTGTTTTCTCTGCAGCACTCACTAAAATTCACTCTTGCACTAATATTTACTGTTAATACGCATTGTGTGCCTTAACCCTTTGACTGTCACAAGTGGCAAAGTAATGCCAGGTTCAACATTGTGGCATTGTGCTCACACACAAACAATACACACATGCCCACAACACACACGCCCGCCTGCCTGCAGCAGCGCACACACATTCCCGCACCAGCAGCACAGACACATCTGCAACACACACACAATATATACGTGCCCGCAATACACACATACACACATTATTATTATTCTTTATTTATATAGCGCCAACTAATTCTCAGCGCTGTACAATAGGGAATACACATGTATAGATATCTATATATATAAAAGAAGACTTCTGTGTGCCTGGCAAACACACCCAGGGGTGGTATTAAGGAGGAGTTACTGTTCCTATTGGGTGATTCAGTTATGCAGGGAGTTGGCCCACCCCCACTATGCAGCCCGCCCACCACTATCAAAGTCAGAAAAAAACAATATGGCTGCCATTTGCTCCTACACCACAGACAAACACACATGCCCCACTCATACAGCATCAAACACACACACATGCCCCACTCACACACACAGACCACCACACACACACATATGCCCCACTCACACAGCACCAAACAGACATGCTCCCACTTACACACACAGCACCACATACACACACAAAGCCAGAAATAAATATGGCTGACACACACACACAGTCACTCACCCTGACTCCCAGTGGCCTCAGCAGGACCTGTAGTGCAGCACCAGTGCAGTGCAGCAAAGTAGTACACACCACACAGTCAGGGCTGGTGCAAGGATTTTTGCCACCCTAGGCAAAACCTAATTTTGCCGCCCATTTCACTCCGCCCCTTGTGTCCCACCCCTTTATACCCCGCCTACTTATACCCAACCTCTTTTCATGATTGTCCTCTCTCTGCCCCCTTGGCCAGTCTGCCCCTGGTCTGGAGATGCCTGTAAGAGATGACCCCCACCAGCTCCAACTTGCCCCTTATCAGCTTCACTTTGGCCCACCAGCTCCACTTTGCCCCTATCAGCTCCACTTTGTCCCCCATCAACTCCAACTTGCCCCCATCAGCTCCACTTTGCCCCCCACCAGCTCCAACTTGCCCCCACCAGCTCCACTTTGCCCCCCATCCATTCCAACTTGCCCCCACCGGCTCCACTTTGCCCCCCACCAGCTCCACTATGCCCCCAGCAGCTCCAACTTACCACCATCAGCTCCACTTTGCCCCCCATCCGCTCTAAATTGCCACCATCAGCTCCACTTTGCCCCCATCTGCTCTAACGTGCCCCCCCTCAGCTCCACTTTACCCCCCCTCAGCTCCACTTTGCCCCCTCAGCTCCAACTTGCCCCATCAGCTCCACTTTGACCCCCATCCGCTCCAACTTACCCCCATCAGCTCCAATTTGCCCCCCATCAGCTCCAACTTACCCCCATCAGCTCCACTTAGCCCCCCACCACCTCCAACTTGCCCCCACCAGCTCCACTATGCCCCCACCAGCTCCACTATGCCCCCTCAGCTGCAACTTTCCCCTATCAGCACCAACTTACCCCCATCGGCTCCACTTTGCCCCCCAGCAGCTCCACTATGCCCCCAGCAGCTCCAACTTGCCCCTATCAGCTCCAACTTGCCACCATCGGCTCCACTTTGCCCCCCATCCGCTCTAACTTGCCCCCACCAGCTCCACTTTGCCCCCCCACCAGCTCCACTTTGCCCCCCCACCAGCTCCACTTTGCCCCCCCACCAGCTCCACTTTGCCCCTCTTCAAGCTCCACTTTGCCTCCCCTTCAAGCTCCACTTTGCCCCCCTTCAGCTCCACTTTGCCCCCCTCACCTTCACTTTGCCCCCCTCACCTTCACTTTGCCCCCCCTCAGCTCCACTTTACCCCCTCAGCTCCAACTTGCCCCCATCAGCTCCACTTTGACCCTCATCCGCTCCACTTTGCCCCCACCAGCTCCACTTTGCCCCCATCCGCTCCAACTTGCCCCCAGCAGCTGCACTATGCCCCTTCAGTTCCAACTTGCCCCCCATCACATACCTGTAGCTCCCGCGCAGTCTTCTCTTCAGTAATGCAGAGCGCGGCAGGAGATCATGACTCCCAGCGCGCTCTGCATTACTAAAGATCCGACCCAATGAGGGAGCGCTGTAGCAACACAGACCTGATTGTGTTGTGGTTCCCGGCGTGGTGTGTGCAGGCGCAGCTCTTCTCTGCTGCATGCCCGTGCCCCCAGTACGTGTGCACCCTAGGCCGGTGCTTACCTTGCCTATAGGTGGATCCGGCCCTGCACACAGTCTGACCTCCTAAAAAGAGGGACAACAGGGTGGGAAAGAGGGACAGAGGGATTTGGCCCTCAAAGAGGGACTGTCCCTCCTAAAGAGGGACACTTGGGATGTATGGTATGTGTCTGCCTGTGTGTTGCATATGTCTGTGTTTATCAGTGTGTCTGCATTTCACACACGTGCGCCCAACGGTCATAACATGACGGGCAACGCCGTCCCACATTGCTAGTTAAATAGTAAAAATCAAATATGGAGAACAGAAGGATCAGAGGGCCCCCTGCTGGTGAGAGCTTACAGTCTAGAGGAAGGTAGGTTTGACACAGGATACTGGAAAATTAAATGCGTAATACAATATATGCAAAAAGCTAAATGCACAATACAGTACGCAAAATTTTATACGCAGTATATGGTATATAATACACAAATCACTATACACAAAATGTTTTACACAAAATGCAATATGCAAGACGCTATACACAAAACATTTCACACATTATGCAAAACTCTATGCGCAAAATGCTATACAAAAGATGTTTTACGCAATATGCAAAACGTTGTTCTGACAGTACTGAAATAACACTCTTCACGGCTCAAATACTATTAAGATTAATTGGAGCTGCTTTTATTTTGAAACCCTACTATCCCTTTAAGAACATTGTCTCCTTTCTGGATTTACCTGGATGTCAGTGGAAAACCCACATTTACTATATTAACCCTATTATTACCAGACACGTATCACATCTTATGTTTATTTTGTCATGAATTCAACTGCATGGGACTTTTTTTTTTTGTTTTGTTTGGGGGAGCATTTATTTTATTAACCCTTTGAGTGCCAGAACACCATACACACACATATCCCCCCAAACACACACATCTACACCCCCCACCATTCACACATACATCCCCACACACATATATCTACACCCCCCACCATATACACATACATCCCCCCAGACACATCCACACACCAGAGCCAAATGGATGGAAGGGGGTAGCATTTCATCTTTTGACCCAGGCAGCACAATATCTTGGCCCGGACCTGGGCTCAGTCAACTCTGGCCTTTTTCTGCTACTTTACAGTTACACTTTACATTACTAAATACAAGGCTAAACAAAAAATGACAGGCACTGCCATCTAAAACTGCTAGTTCTTCATTAAAAAAGACCCTTGAGTGCTTGAAGTCTTCAAAATGTTGCTTCACCAATCCGTTGGGCAGCTCTTTACGTCAGTGAGAGATTTTAGGAACTACTGTTTGTCCCCTGTGGGTGCAGTTGCATTGCTACTTTTGACTTTGTGAGTATGGCCCATAGGGTATTATAGCTGCACTGTGGTAACCTTTTGAGTGTCAGAGTAGTGTCGGACACGCCTCTGACATTCCTGACACATCCTTTTACAGATGCAGAATACGACATGTTGGCGACTCAATGTTATCTTGAACCTCAAGAAAAGGAATTGGATACACCAGGTACCTCTTGCTTTGTATCAGAGGTGGGCAACCTGCAGTTCTCTGGCTGTCGTTGCACTACAACTCCTATATGTTGTACGTTAGAGAATTGTACAGTTTTCTACTGTACCACATAGCCTTGAAACCATGTAATTATTGTTCAGGTTCCTCATTAGAAGCCAGACCTGAGCTGTTAGACGTCAGCCAGGCCATTGGGCTTGGTGAGGATGATTGTAGTTGTAGACCGACAGCAGTTGGAGAGATGCAGTTTTCCCACCCCTTCTTTGTGCACCCCACTTTTATTATTCAAGCCTAGATTCTCATCTCTTCTATTTTAGGTGATTTGTTTGTACCAGTGAAATTGTATGGAAAAAAGAGATGCATTTTTTTTCTTTTTTTTAAGCGATGATTATTATTGATTTAGATACAATGTATAAATGGTCCATCATTGCCCAGGGTGTGTAACACACACTGTATCCTACACCCCACAGTGTCAGTCCTTTCTTGCACTCACAAGTTGAGTCTTTATGACACTCTATCTCTCTGTGTCTCTGTCTCTCGCGCGCACACACACTCTCTTGCATTGGACCATTGCAGCCAGTTATGTTGACATGCAATGAGTAAATCTCCTATGTGAACACCATAAGACACAATGGGGGAGATTTATAATGGCAAACTAGAGTTATTCTGGAGTAAACCACTGCATCACAGGGGCTGATAAATTTGGTTTTAAACCCCTTGAATGCTAGAGACATCTGCAATGCATTGCAAAGCAAGCATTCAAGTGGTTAAAGGGACACTAATGTCCCATAAAAAAAGTTCTTATTTTGTAGCGTTTAAAAAAAAAAAAAATAATAATTATATGGCATAAATCATATCTCTCAAACCAGTCCTGGGACCAACCGGTGGCTCTTCAAATGAGCCGAGATCGCAACATTGATCCCGGTCCGGGGACCAGCTGGAGGCTCTTCAGCAGAGCCCAAATCACGACATTGGAAAATAATTACTTCATTTGAAAGTTCTACAATGTATGCCTGGTTTGCATGTAAACTTTGTAGACCTTTCCAATATTGCTATTGCAGCTCTGCTGAAGAGCCTTCTCGTGTCGGCAGATACAGATCTCCTGCTGTTAACTTTACACCTGACATCAGGAGAGGGGAAACTTTACATGCAAATATCTCTCAAACCGGAAAGGTTGGAGAGATAGGATTTGTGCCATAACATTTATTTTTTTAACATTACAAAGCAAGGATTTTTTTATGGGACATTACTGTCCCTTTAAAAAGCTCTAGTCAAGTTCATGGGAATTTAGGATTTTTTTTTTTTTATTTGTTCCCTATCTTGCAGTTTGTTTACTCCAGAATAAATCCAGTTAGCTTTTATAAATATGGGCCAATGTTACCATAGGCATGCATTTTTATTATGCGTTCAGAACTATGCTATAAAGTTACCCATAATGAGTTTCTACCCTAATTTCCTCCTCACCCCTCTGCTGTTTCAGATGAAGATACCTTTGCAGACGAGCCCACTCAAGCATATATCTTCAGCACCAAATGGCCTGAGCCGGATCCATTTAAACGTAAGTTGCCTCTGTTGATGTGCTAAGCCTTCAAACGCTCTTTTTTTCCACCGCATCTCTATCAGTTCTATATTTCTGTGCTGTTCCTCTTCTGACCCCATCACTCCGCTTTCACTTTACCCCAGTCCTTTAAAGGGATAGTAATGCCAGGATACAATATTAGCTATATGGTAGATACAATTAAAAGAGATTACTTGCGCTTATTCGTATCTCTCAAACCATTATGGTTTGAAAAATATACAAAAATAAAGTTCTCCACTCCCTCCCCTTTCTCATACGACGGCATGGGATCCTGGTCCCAGGACCAGACGGCGGCTTTTCACCGGTGCCAACATAGCGATACCTAAAAATAAATATTTTAATCGGAACAGTCTACAAAGTGTGCCTGGTTTGCAAGCACATGTTGTAGACCATTCTGATGAAGTATTTATCTTTAGATATCGTTGTATCGGCGCTGCTGAAGAGCTGAATCTGGTCAAACGACCAGAATCTGCTTCTGATGGCTTTACAGCTCGTCAAGCAGAAAGGGGAGGGACCAGAGAACTTTATTTTCCTATATCTCTTAAACCACAACGGTCTGAGAGATACGAATAAACACAAGTAATCTCTTTTAACTGCATCTACCATATTTTTCTTGACATTACAATCCCTTTAACCCCTTAAGGACTGGAGCGCGCACGCTCGGCCAACACTTGAGGACCACGGGCTTTTTTTTTTTTTTTTAATAGCGATTCCGGTTCAGGGCTTCTGGAGCGGTGTGCAGCCGCGCCGGGAGCCCTGAACGCCATGCCATGCCAGGACCGTCATTGGTCCTTAAGTGCCGGACTGCCTTGACGGTCCTGGCACGTCAGTGGACCTTAAGGGGTTAAAGAGATCATAACGTAAAAAAACAACAAAAAAAACTGTTCAATTTAATTTGTTATAATACATAGCATCTTTTTATAAATCTCTCTACCTTCATATGCTTTGTCAAAATTGATTTTAAAAGATTCTCCCACCCCACCCTTTCCATCACATCATTCACAGTTCATTCGGATCCGAGAGCAGATTCCTTGACCGGACGAATTACAACGAGGGACAATATTGTGTCAATATAAAGAAAACCTTGTTCCCCCGTGATGAAGTGGTACAGGGGTTTCCTTATGCTGACACAATATTGTCCCTTGTTGCAATTTGGACCTGCTTTCGAATCTGAATGACATGATAGAAAGAGGCAGGAGGAGGAATCTTTTAAATCGATTTTGAGGAAGAATATGAAGGTAAAGAAATACAAAAGCCATTTTTTTTTCTTTTAAATTACTATCCCTTTAACCCCTTCCCGACAATGGACGTACATGTACGTCCCGCAGAAACTGTCACTTAGTGACAGAGGACGTACATGTACGTCCAGGAAGTCGTTTTAAGCAATGAACAAAAAAGTTCGGCGGATGTTAAGTGCCGGCCGCGTGCGCAGCCGGTCACTAAGGGGTTAAACCTTTTAGTGCCAGAGAGGTGTGCAACGCATTGTTAATACAGCTGTATTACGTTGTTCCACTGTCACTCACACCTGCAGCTGTTTGTAGAACTCCATTATGCTGTGCTGTGATCACTTCCCCTCACCAATTCACTGCCGGCCTACTGTAGAGCTCTCTCTTCCTCTACCAATCTCACATTTGTCACTGCACCTCTTCTTCTTTTAATTTATTTCTCCCGTCTGTCACTCTTCTCTCTCACTCTACTAATACAATTGTTTATCTGCAGGTCCTGCAGCTCCTACTGGAGTTCCGCACACCTCTACTGCTAGTAAGTAATTATGTCTCCTTATTGGACTTTATACCTGTGTGACCTTCTGATGTGATTACTGATTGGGGAAGAGGGTGTGTTGTTCTTCTCTAAAATTGCTTCACTTTTCCCTGTAACCCTTTGATTGCCACAGGGGTCCTCAGTGCATTGCAAAGAATATTTCTGGAGAAGAATAATGGCACAATACTTGTAAAATTAACCCAGTGAAAAAGAGTAGTCTATCGGTCTGAATAAAAACAGTCAGAAATTTGGTCATGCTTATCTCCTTTGGTGTAGTTGGTTTGCTCCACTTTGTTTTAAAGGGTCAGTAATGTCCCCCCAAAAAATATTTAGCGTTAGGTAGAGGTTGAAAAAAAGAGACTAATTGCCACAAACCCTATCTCTCAAACCGCTATGGTTTGAGAGATATAGGGATTAAAAATTTCCCCTTCTCCTGATGTCATTGTCTAGCCGACAGCAGGAGATCCCGGTCTGGGGACCAGCAGGCGGCTCTGCAGCAGAGTGGAAATCGCGATACTTAAAAAGAATGACTTCGTTGGAAAGGTCTACAAAGTGTGCCTGGTTTGCAGGCACACTTTGTAGACCTTTCCAATGAATTAATTCTTTTTAAGTAACAAGATTCCAGCTCTGCTGCAGAGCCTCCTCAAGTCGTACGACTTGAATCTCCTGCTGTCAGCTTTACAGCTGACATCAGGAGAAGGGGAGGGAGGGGGGAACTTTGAATCCCTATATCTCTCAAACCATAGAGATTTGAGAGATAGGGTTTGTGACAATTAGTTTCTTTTTTCAAGATCTATCTAACTCTAAATATTTTTTTAGGGAACATTACTGTCCCTTTTAATATGTAACTCTTTAAAGCCCATAGGGGTGTGCAGTGTATAACTCTGCCCCGTAAAGGGTTAAAACCAATATGTCTGAACTATTTTGGCTGCGCCGTAATGCAGAAAAAGGAAACTGCACAAATGTGTGGATACTCGGTGCTGGCTGAGAGGGTTCTGATCCTCAAAGTTAAAGGCAGCAAAAGGAAACCGCACAAATGTGTGGATACTAAAAACAGCTTTATTAGTAGAAAAGATGTATAAATGCCACACTAGGCAAGCTGCCGCACACATTTCGCACCAGAGTGCTTAATCATAGACATGTCTATGATTAAGCGCTCAGATGCAAAACGCGTGAGACACCTTACCTAGTGTGGAGTTTATACATCTTTTCTACTAATAAAGCTGTTTTTAGTATCCACACGTTTATGCGGTTTCCTTTTGCTGCCTTTTAAGATTTGAGGATCAGAACCCTCTCAGCCAGCACCGTGAATGGACACTGCTTTGGAGGCGGTGAGTGATTGATTGTTTTGGTTTCACTTGGACTTTTCTTATCCTTTTAAATTTACCCAGTTGAAGTGCCATTGGTTTGCATTGAGTGTAATGCAACCATGTTTAAGATGCATAGTAATGTTTTAAAAATATATATATATGGAAATAAAAGCATTAATATATCTTAAATATCTGTCTGCTGGCCTATTGGTCACCATGTTTCTTAGGGCAGTTGAAATGATGTCATTCCAGCTGACAGGTACACTTCAGGATGCTTAGTTTTTTATATCTGGTTCATCACTTTAACTTTTTCTTTTGTATCCACAGTAAGATCATCAGAGGAAGAGATTGATGCCGATGCCATAGCAGAGACTCAGGCATTCTACTGTGAGACAGGCCACCTGCAAGGACAGAGTGTCTCAGAGACAGCCTCACTGGACTCCAAGGCGGACACATCTGGAGAATTACCTCTGTCTCATGGAGAGATCTCTCAGGATGACACTCAGCCGGTGTCCCAGTACTTGATTACAAAACCTCCCAGTAACTGCGGGGCACCAGCCTGCGTGAGTGGTAAAAGTGACCGTTTTGAAAAAGACCACACTGAGGAAAGTGAAAAACTTAGCATGGAAGAGGATGCCACACAGGATTACCGTGAACCTGGCATGGAGGAGGATGCCACACAGCCTTATATATTGAATGTACCAGCCGTGGAGACTGATGCCACACAGCCTTACACACTGGATGTACCACCAACCTTGCATTGTGTTGCCCCACAGCCTCATGGATCTAATGTACCAGCCATGGAAGGTGATGTCACTCAACCTTGTAGCCGGAGTACTCCAACCATGGAAGGAGATGGCAATCAGCCTTGCAACTTGAGTGTATTGGACACAAAAGGTGATGCCACAGAACCTAGCAGCCTGAGTGTTCCTGCCGTGCAAAGAGATGGCAATCAGCCTTGTAGTCCAAGTACCCCAGCCACAGAAGGAGATGCCACTCAGCCTTGCAGCCTGAGTGCCCCAGCCACAGAAGGAGATGCCACTCAGCCTTGCAGCCTGAGTGCCCCAGCCACAGAAGGAGATGCCACTCAGCCTTTCAGCCTGAGTGCCACAGAAGCAGATGCCACTCAGCCTTTCAGCCTGAGTGCCCCAGCCACAGAAGGAGATGCCACTCAGCTTTGCAGCCTGAGTGCCCCACCTACAGAAGGAGATGCCACTCAGCCTTGCAGCCTGAGTGCCCCACCCACAGAAGGAGATGCCACTCAGCTTTGCAGCCTGAGTGCCCCACCCACAGAAGGAGATGCCACTCAGCCTTGCAACCTGAAGCCACCAATCACAGAAGGCGAGGCCGCTCAGCCTTGCAACCTGAAGCCACCAGTCACAGAAGGCGAGGCCGCTCAGCCTTGCAACCTGAAGCCACCAATCACAGAAGGCGAGGCCGCTCAGCCTTGCAACTTGAGTGTACTGGATGCAAAAAGTGATGCCACAGAACCTAGCAACCTGAGTGCACCTGACAAAGAAGGAGATGCCACACAGCCTTGCAACTTGGGAGATGTCACCGAGTCTCACAGCTTGAACTGGACAGTCATGGAGGGCAGTGCCACGCGGGTTCCCAATGTGGAGGAAATGCAGACGTCCTCAAAGACAGGTTAGTGACCGTGGACATAATTACAGAAAGAGCAGAGGGTATTGATATAATGGAGTTTCTTTATTAAAGGGGCAGTAACCCCATAATAAAAACACATTGTAGGGCATTTCTCCCTCACGACTGGAAGATGTTTTGCGCAACAGTTATTACAGCTCGAATGTGCAGCTTTCTGAGAGTTTGAGTTTAACTCTCTAAGTGCCAGAGAGTTATCCAACACAATACTTTGGGTACCTCTCTGTTACACAAAGGGTTAAGTTTTTACTTAATATTTACCTATTTTGAGGCAGGTCCCTAGGTGATACGGGAGATACTTACCAAGCACCCTCAGCCGCTTAGATAAATATCCTAGTGTGCAAATCACCACGATGGAGGTTCAGCACTAACAAAATAGCATTTTTATTAACCCCTTAACGATCGCCTCATCTGGTAAGGGGCGGCCGTTTAGGACCACAGAGCATTTCTATTTTCTCTCTCATTGCATTCTGGGTTGGCTGTGCGGCGACCCCGGAATTCCGTGACATGCCAAGACCATCAACGTTTCTTTGTCTGGACATGTGTGACGGTCCTGGCACGTTATGCTTCCTTAAAGGGATAGTAACGCTTCAGTTTTGGAAGCTATAATGTTGTATGTATTAAATCAGTGATTCTCAATCTTTTTTTGTTCGGGGCACCCCTAACACGTAATCTAGAACATTCGGGGCACCCCTAACACGTAATCTAGAACATTCGAGGCACCCCTAACACGTAATCTAGAACATTCGGGGCACACCTAACATATTTAATTTACTTTATCAAGGGCATAATGAAGGTTCCATACATAAATATACAGTTATTATTAGGTCTTACAATCATAATAACACAATTAAACATATTGTGCATAACAATTTCTATAGATCTTTATTTAAAAGTCCATTTTTGTTAGTCTTCATAGAAAACATGGGGCACCCTAAGTTGATGTCCGTGGCACACCAAAGTGCCACGGCACCCTGGTTGAGAATCACTGTATTAAATAAATAAACCAAAGAACCTATGTATTTTTGCCGTAACTTGCATAGTTTAAGAGTAACCGCGATGTAAAGTTTACCCTTCCAGCCCCTTCTAGCTACGTCACCGCTCTAGATGTCAGTTTTGGATTCTGGTCTGTGGACCGGACGGAGCATCTGGAGAGACAAAATAGCAGTACATACAAAGAAAACCTTCATGACGGTGATCTACTGCCTCAAACCGTGCCCACTTTGTAGACCATTGTCATGAAGTGTTCCTTGGTATCCACTCCTAATTCGGCTCTCCAGTCTCTCTGTCCAGTCCACAGACCAGAATCCAAGTCTGACCGCTTGATCGATGACATGCCTAAAAGAGGCGGGAGGGGTAAACCTAAAAATGCAATTGCTCCTAAACAATATGTTGTATGAAAAATACATAGATGGATTTGCTTATTTAATACAAACCATATTAGTGCCAGAAAAAATGAAGATTTACTATCCCTTTAAGAAGTTAATAGACATGCCCCAGTGTCTTTACCTTGCTGAATATTCCAGAGGCAACAAATGCATTGCTATTCAAAGTGTTGGAAATCTCTTTAGTACTCGAATAGTTAACGGAGTTTCACTTAACTTATACCCCCCCAATAAAATATGTATATGAGTCCAGAATGGCCCATTTAATGAATAAATAATGTATAACAATCTTTTAAAAGCACCTTCGTTTAGGAGAGCACAGCCATCTTTAGAACACGATTGGCAGTGCTCCCCTCGTCCTAATGCCTGTCAGTTTGTTTGTAAGCCCCTGCCCCTTCTCATATGCCTGGGAGTGCTCTCAATCTTCGTGGAAAGATGGTAAGGTGGTGAGTGGGCATACATCTATACAGAGGACGGCCAGCATCATAATTAGATTCCTGTGGTACATCTGTTAAACAGGCGACCGCTTCTCTGATGTCGCACACACACTTTGTAAGTAAATTTCTTAAAACGCACAATGATTTTTTTTTTCTTCCTTAACCCCTTAGGGACCCTTGACGTACCAGGACCGTCAAGGGTAAACTTTCTTGAAAGACCCTTGACGGTCCTGGTACGTCACGTACATTTTACTTACAGCGCTCTTCCGGGAGCGCTGTAAGTAAAAATGGGGCATGAAATAGACCGCTCCAAGATCGGAGCGATCTATTTCAAGCCCCATAATGACGCGCCGATACACGTGACAGGTCACGTGTACCGGCCCGTCAACGTGCCCCTATGCGGACGTTATGGGACGGAAATGTCCCATAATGTCCGGTCCTTAAGGGGTTAAAGGAGCAGTAAACTTTTTTTAATGAAAAAATATATATTGTAGGGATTTTCCTATTGCGTAAAATAAGGGTACTCCCACTGCCCAGAGAGTTATATTTCCAGAGTTATTACAGTTTAAACCCATGTATTTTTACATTAGCAGTGCCCTCTAGTGGTCAAATTCTAATTAGATTTCCTATTAGATTCTAATGGAGAGGAAAATCAGAAAAGTCACAGACATACAGTTCAACATAGAATGTGATAGAACCTGCTGAGTCACTTCCTGTCAGTTAGAACTATCAGGAAGTAAACACAGTAAATTCACTTCCTGATTATTTAAACTGCTATAAATTTTGAATAAAACATCTGACAGCGATGAGAGTGACCTTGTTTTATTCAGCAGGAAAAGATCTATACAATGTGTTTTTATAAAAATACGTTTATTGCTTCTTTAAAAAAAGAAAAATACCAGCACAACTTAGTCAGTTTTGCTTTATTATTCACATGGGGGCATAAAGAATAGAAGTGAAAAGTATGCCTGATTATGTATCAGTAGCTTAAAGGGATAGTAACACATTATGCAAAAAATATATATTTTAGGGTTTATTTTCCTGAGTAAAACAAGGGAACCCACACTGCTGAGATGTGTTTTGAATTAAAAAAAAAAAAGTTATTACAACTCAAACGTGAATTTTTTAGGTGCAATATCACAGTGGCCTGAAATTGCATAGTGGAGCTGTTGCTACCCCATTCTATGAAGATTTCTGGTCAACTGACCATAGCTGTCTATAGGATCGTGTAGCAACAGTGCCTTTGAAATTTCAGGCCACTGAGATATTGCACCTAAAATTTAATGTTTGAGGTATAATTGTTTTTTTAAAGTAACAAACAAACAAAAAAACCTCTCAGCAGTGAGAGTTCTTTTGTTTTACTCAGGAGGATAAACCGTACAATGTATATTTTTGTATATTAAGTGTTACTATACCTTTAAGAATGGAATTCTTATAGTAGTTTAGGAGCCAGTATAGCAAGTACACAAATATAGCTGAATGAAAAATAAGTCCAGGCTTTAAAAGCAGGAGTAAAATTTTAGGAGCCTGGGCTCACAGGCTCTTGTAATTTTTCCTCCCCTGATGTAAGACTAAGATTACTAGGAGGTTTACAAGATAAATTGGGCGGAAAACAAATTTACATTGTTTGAAAGTTTCAGTATCCTTCATCCTCTGGCTGTCACCCTAGACTTGTCCCATTGTCTGACATCACCTGCATTTGTTTTGTGATCTTGTTGCACTTTAGGGAATTCTTATGTAGGAAGACAGCAGTGAACCAAATCTGGGATAAACCCCGCTGCACTGTAGGTTGTAGATGAAAAGTCCAAAGGATTTAATTGATTTTAATTGGGCTGTTAAAGGGACACTAATGTCCCATAAAAATATATATATAATATATATAATATTTTTTTTTTTTTTTTGTAGATCAAAAAATATAAATTCTGTGCAGCAAATCCCATGTTTCAAACTTTTACTGTTTGAGAGATATCCTCCGTTAAAGTCCCTTTCTCCTGACGTAAGCTGACAGCAGGAGATCCCGGTCCTGGGACCGACAGGAGGCTCTTCAGCAGAGCCGCAATATTGCAATTTTAAAATAAATACTTCATTGTGACGGTCTACAAAGTGTGCCTGGTTTGCAGGCACACTTTTTAGACTGTTGCGATGAAGTAGTTCTTTTTAAATCGCACTATTGCGGCTCTGCTGAAGAGCCTCCTCGTGTCGGCCAATACGGATCTCCTGCTGTCAGCTTTACAGCTGACATCAGGAGAAGAGGAACTTTAGCGGCAGATATCTCTCAAACCGTAAAGGTTTGAGCGATAGGATTTGCTGCACAGAATTTATTTTTCTTTAATCTACAAAACAAAAATATTTTTATGGGACAGTACTGTCCCTTTAACCCCTTGCATGCTAAAGAGGTCACCAACACATTGTGAAGCAATGCATTGAAGATCGATGCACCATTCAAGGGTTTAACCTTTTGAATGCCAGAGGGGTGCTTAATGCATTGCACATCCCACTTGTACTCAAGGGGTTAAAAGCCCCATTTAAATCAATGCCTATTTTTAAAGGTCCCCTATGGAGCAGTTTGTTTGCTCAGGGATTACTCCATTTTCTTTACGGAGGGCTCATAGTCTGAGAATCCCTGATCTAATTACTTGTCTGGTCCGTGACAATGATATTGTCTTTCGCTTTTTCACAATCTTTTGAATTTCTCGCCTGCTTAACCCCTTTGGAGAACCAGAACTTAACACGTTGTGGAGCGGTGTGCCGCGCGCCTCCTAGTTGTTGCAGTTCTGATTTTAGTTGAGAATTCTAATTTCATCTTGAATTCTGAAAAGTAATTTCATCAGTATATAAGAGTGGTTTATCAAGATTGTGTTGCCCCGATATGTTCATGATAAATAATCATTTGAATGCCAGATGGGTGAGCAGTGCATTGCTCATTGTTCTGGCAATCAAAGGGTTAAACGAGGAAATTATTTGCACTCAAGGTCATGCTGTACTTGCAGGGCAGATACTTCCTCGCAGTCAGGAGATGCCAACAGAGCCTGAGTGTATTTGTAAGATGGTCTCTTCTGATTGTTGAGAAAATATTTTTAAAGGACCAATAAATTGTATTATGGATTATGCCCTCTTCAACAGTTTGAATAAATCCCAAACAAAGTGGGGGAGCTTATCTGTCCCATAGAATGCAATGGAGTAACCGTCTGGACTACAGCTGGCACTGTTGGTAACAACAGTTCAGTTTAAAACACAAAGTAGTTTTGAGTCATAATAACTTAAGAATGAAGCATCTGCATTTGTTTTATTCAGCAGGAAAAGCCTTACAGTATATGTGTCCTCCTAATAAAAGTTTACTTCTCCTTTAAGAGGGCAGCATAAGGGTCTTTCAGACTATAGGTATAGCTTAAAACGTTCCCATTCCCTTCTGATTTCCCTGCAAATCTCGGTGATCTTCAGGGCTGGGCGACATCAGCTTCTCAGTCGGCACATATGGAAGAGGACTCTATACTGACATCCTTTTCATAGATGCCCCATTTCTGTGAATTTGCTGTCTGTTGCCTTGAATTGAGAGATCGGGCCTTGCAATAACTCTTTTAATGACCAAAGGCGTGTGCAATGCATTGCTCTACATAATAACATAGTAAATTAGAATGAAAAAAGACACAAGTCCCTCAAGTTTAACATTTGCCTCATAACCCAGAAATATGTGAATTATATAAGCCTTCCTGCCACCAAATGAGTATTAGTCTATTTGCCGGAATTTCCTGTTTTACCTATTAATAAATAGTATAAACCTTGAAAGAAATGTATCCATTGTATCTGCCATTATCACATCCTTGGGCATCGAATTCCACCATTTTACAGACCTTACTGAAAAAAAACAAACCTTCCTCTGCTGAAGTTGATACCTCCTTTCCTCTAATCTTAGGTGATGGTCCCTAGTTATTTTAACAGGCCTTGGAATGAAAAGCTCACTAAAGAGATCCTTGTATTGACCTCACATATACTTTTACACTGTCACAAGGTCTCCTCTTGAAATGCATTGCACACACTTATGATGATTAAAGAGTTTATGGAACTCTGTTCCCATAACTGTCAGGGTATTACCTATTGTTTGAAAGGCCTTTCACTGCCCCTTTCAGTTTATTAGAAGTTTGGCCACTGATGTGATTAATTTCTTCGACAGTCATTGCAGGCATTGCAAACTTTTATTAATTATTTTGTTTGTTTTATTCCTGAAGAGCCTCAAATAGGACCAAAGAGTGATGACGTGAACAGTGAAATTGCATCAGAGAAGAGTCTGGAGGAGGAGAAGGTGGAGGGTATGGATGACATTTGTGACTCAGTCCAGGACCACAGCTCTGGACCTAAGGCTGTTTCATCAACTGAAGCCAAAGAAATAACTGCTCCCAGGGAAGATATTGAAAAGGAAGAGTTGAAGGAGTACAAGGATGACATTGGAGGTCCTTTATCTGAGGCACCATGCACTAGCTCTAACACGGCAGATCAGAAACCTAGCAGAATCAGGAAAACAGAAATCACAGAAGTAAAAGATGGCAATGTAGAAGAAGTGGGGAACGATAGTGGAGAGATAATTAATCAGGAGGGGCAAGGCAGTAATCTGAGAAGGCCTCAAGAACTTCAGGAAGTGGAAAAAAAGTCTTCAAGAAGATCTGTTTTGAGTAACGTTAAAGATGAGGATGAGCTGAAGTCTGGGCCTTCTAAGAAGAAGAGGATGACAAGACAGTCCCAGGGTATTGGCGGGGAGCCTGTGGCATTGAAAGACCTTACAGAGAAGCAGAAGAATGAGGCTGAGGAAGGCTTTCCAGTGGATACAAGGTCAGGGAGAGAGAAATCTAAAGGGTTAAAGAGAAGCTTGAGAGTTGAAGATAAGGATGCTAGCAATCAGACCTCCAGTAGGAAAAGAAAAGAGAACAAAGAAGAGGAAGAAGAAGAAAATGTAATTGAAAAGGCCAAAGAGGAACAAGTCAATAAACCAGCATCTAGGAAGGCACAAAAGAATTCAAGAGAAGATGAGAAGGAAAAGACAAATCAAGAAATCAAAGAATTGATGGAGGAGAAAGTAGCAGAGCCAGAGGAAGATCATCCAGTTAGAAAACAGACCTCTAGAAGGACACCGAAAAACACAAAAGAGGAGGAGAAGGAGAAGACTGAGCAAGGAAACAAAAGATCAATTGAGGAGAAAATAACAGACTCGGGAAAAGAAGACACAGTTGGAAAACGGACCTCTCAAAGGACTAGGGGGAATCCAAAAATGGAGGAGGAGGAGAAGGGAAAGACTGAGCAAGAAGACAAAGGACTGCTTGCGGAGAAATTAGCAGAGCTAGGGAAAGATCCAATTGCAAAACGGACCTCTCGAAGGACAAGAAAGAATTCAAGAGAGGAGGAGACGGGAAAGACTGAACAAGAGAACAAAGGTGTGATTGAGGAGACACAAGCAGAGCACTGGAAAGAAGATACCGTTAGAAAACTGACCTCACGAAGGACAAGGAAGAATTCAAGAGAGGAGGAAGCAAAGGGAAAAACTGAACAAGAGAACAAAGGATTGATTGAGATTGCAGCAGAGAAGGAAAAAGTGGTTCCAGCTGGAAAACCAAGCTCTCGAAGGACAAGGAAGAATTCAAGAGAGGAGGAGATGGGAAAGACTGAACAAGAGAACAAAGGTGTGATTGAGGAGACACAAGCAGAGCAAGGGAAAGAAGATACCGTTGGAAAACTGACCTCGCGAAGGACAAGGAAGAACTCAAGAGAGGAGGAGGAGGCAAAGGGAAAAACTGAACAAGAGAACAAAGAATTGATTGAGATTGCAGCAGAGAAAGAAAAAGTGGTTCCAGTTGGAAAACCGAGCTCTCGAAGGACAAGGAAGAACTCTAGAGAGGAGGAGAAAGGAAAGACCGAGCAGGAGAGCATAGGACTGATGGAAGTGCCAGAGCCAGAGAAAGAAGCTCCATTTGGAAAACGGACAACTCGAAAGACAAGAAATAATTCGAAAGAGGAGGAGGGAAAATCTGAGCAAGACAAAAAAGGATCGACTGAAGAGAATGTAGTACAGCCAGAGAAAGTAGATCCAGTTGGGAAAAAAACTACTGTGAGAACAAGGAAGAATTCAAGAGTGGAAGAGGAGAAAGGAAAAACTCAGCAAGAGGTGGATGTGGCAGAGCCGAAGGAAGAAGATTCAGTTAGAAAACCGTCCTCTAGAAGGACAAAGAAGAATTCAAAAGAGGATGAAGAGAGGGGAAAGATTGAGCAAGAGGAGATGGATAGAAATCCCGAAAGTGAAAAACAAATCAGACGACCTACAAGGACCAGGAATAATTTACAAGAGGAGGCAAGGAAGGCCGAGGAGAATGAGAACCAGGGGAGCAACAGCAGAGATGGCTCTAGGAAAAGGGCTTCAATACAAACTGGGAAGGAATGCAGAGAGGATGAGGACATGGAAGGTGGAGATTTAGTGGAAAAGACTAGAAAGACTAGGAAGAATGCAAGAGAAGGAGATGTTGGGAAATCTGAGACTGAAGACTCTGCCAAGAAACCGAACACTGGGAGGACGAGGAAGAATTTAAAGGACGATACTGACAAAAGTTTAACAGAGGCAAATGTACCAGAGCCGGAGAAAGAAGATCCAGTTGGAAAAGTGACCTCTAAAAGAACGAGAAAAAATTCAAGAGATGATGAGAAAGCAGCAAAGGAAAGTAAGGAGGAGAAAACCCAGAGTGAGCTGGAGTCCACATCTGGAAGACCAACATCAAGAACAAGGGTAAAGAGGCAGACAGAGGAGACAACAGGAGGCATGGCGGTAAACGAGGAAACGTCGGGAGACAGCAAGGGGAGAGCTGAAGATGAATCGATTTCTCATGAAGATCAGTCAATGAAGGGCAACAGGAGAAACAAATGGACAACGCTGAAAGAAGAGATGCCAGAACCTTCCACCCCAACTTCAACTAGGAAGAGAAGACAAAGGACAAGTGTTGGGGGAGAAGAGGACAAGAGGAAGAAGCCCAATACGGAGGCAAGGCAGGAGGTAAGAAGAGGGAGGGGAGAGACTTAAACATGCAGTGGGTAGAAGAGCCCAGCCTACACCACTGGTAACTGCACAGTTTGTAAAGTCTAAGGGTAGGAAAGGTTAGTAGGCTTGGTAACCGCAATGCCTGGCATCATAGGACTATTCTTGGTACATTAATTAAGCTGAAGCTGTCTTTGATGGTAGTAAGGTTTCTAGATATTTTGTCACCTTTAAAGGGATAGTAATACTTAAAATGTAAAAAATATATATCTTGTAATGTTTATCAACCTGAGTAAAACAAGGGTACTCCCACTGCTGAAAGGCATTTAATTCAAAAGTTGTTATAGGTCAAACTTGTATACAGTGGCCTGAAATTGTACAGTGGTGCTGTTGCTACACTGTCCCATGACCAGCTCCGGTCAGCTGACCATAAATCTCCATAGGATGGTGCAGCAACAGCAGGGTGGGTTTGATTTAAATCAAGTCGATTTAAATCATGATTTAACCCCTTGGTGACCGGCCGGCACTTAATGCCCGCTGAACTTTTTTTTTTTTTTTTTTTTTTAAAGACTTCAGGGATGTACATGTACGTCCTCTGTCCACCTGGGACATCCGCTCGGGACGTACATGTACGTCTTCGGGCGGTAAGGGGTTAAATCCCTAGTCAGTAAGACTCAGTTTAAATCATGATCTTTAAATGCAAAAGCTCATTCTTGCTGGTAGTTAAAACCATCAATATTTGCAACCAGGTGAAGAAGTCATATTTAGAATATAACCTGTCAGATTAGTAAAACAGCAATATCAGAACTGATTTTAGTTTAATAGATTAATCACTCATATTTGGAACATATAATAAAATATAACATCCTTATGTAATAATTTGCTAAAACGTGTGTAACGACGCAGTCATGAGCAGTAGACACTGCTGCATGTGCTGCAGTCATGCGCACTAGAGACTGCCCACGCCACGGCTCCAAAGGAGCGTCCAGCTCTGTATCAGCTGTGGTGTGGGCAGTCTCTACTGCGCATGACTGCCCCGCGACCGGCTGGCTGTGACACTGTGGCCGGTGTAACGGGCTCTTCAACTAGTAAAATATAATTGCATTACTAATACAGCCTCAGGTACATAACTAAGCTCTATTTCATGCTGAATAACTTTTAAACTAGAATGCATCTTAAATAGAAAGCTATCTTTAGATACATTTTTCCTTCAAAAGCATTTCATTGAAATAAATTTGATTTAAATAAAAAAAAAATCTGTGTTTTTTTTTAAATCATCGATTTTTATCCACCCTGAGTAACAGCGCCACTGTACAATTTCAGGCCACCGTGATACTGCACCTTCAAAAATCTAGTTTGAACTGTAATAACTTTTTAATAAAACAATATATGAAAAATGTTGTAAAGCGCCAAATAAAAATATATACCAATGCTGAATGATAATAATTGCAAAAAGGCTCAGTTAAAAAAGAATATTGAATTTATTGAAACGCTTATATTTCAATATCCCTATCTGAAGGCTAATTGCTCTAGATATGCTCCACTCCTCTTACTCTCGATGCCGCCCGTGAGGAGATACACACACTAATAGGCAATACTGAAGCAAATACCTAATCTATAAATGACAATCCTAACACAAGATAAAATATTCAGGGAGCGCTCCCTATAAAAAATTGACTCCAATGTCACCTAAATCTCACCTCCCCCTCTCATATGTGTAGGGCAGAGGTAAGAGATCAGCCACACACGTGGCAATGCAATAAATTAAAATCTTTGAGCTAGCTGTTGCCCAATACAATCTTTACAGTAATGGTCTTCCGACACATATATTAGAATTATCACTCTTATTAATAAACCAAACGGTGGTCCACAACTGTCTAGATGGTAATACTACACACAGTGGACATCCATATAGAAACGATCTCACAATAATAAGTATTTCTCATACACGTAATGAACACCCTAAAATCAGTAATAATGGATCCAGTGTTTTGAATAGAGTTTACTGTGAATATGTCCAAAATAATTCTTGTTAAATGAGTGAACACTTCTAATCTAAAAAATAAAAATTGTGATGGTGAGATATTATTATTATTAAACAGTGACATATGACACCGACTAAATACGTCCATATATGAATGAACAATTCTAATCCAAAATGTGAATAAAAATAAACGATGACAGGTGATGGTGATGGTGATGTTGATAAGTGTATTGATTTGAATCCAAATTTATTCATATAAATCCTTCCATTATGAAAGTGAAGCAATGATCATGAAATGAAATGAGAATGACTGACTAGATGAGCAGAATCAAACAACAGAAAATCCACCAATATTATGGATACACAAATGCGTTTCTATCTTAAAGAGATAGTAATGTTTCATAATAAAAGCAGCTCTAATTAATCATCATAGTATTTGGACTTTGGAGAGTGTTATTTCAATTCTATCAGAGTTGTAGTTCAAGAGTAATTCAATGACAAAGTATCCCCCTCCCTCCCCTTTTACTGATGTAACGCTGCTCAGCCAGAGCAGAAGGGAAGGGCCCAGGTACATTGCAGAGAGGGACAATCTTCAATTAAGATAAGGGAAAAACCTGAAAAACTTGGGGAGCAGGGCTTTCATTGTTCTCACAGGAAGAAGATTGTCCCTTGCTGTGAGCTGTCTGGTCTTACAGCCAGATTCCACATTTGAGGTGAGCAGTGTTACACTAGGTAAAAGGGGAGGGAGGGGGATATTTTATCATTCAGTTACTCTTGTACTACAACTCTGACAGTATTGAAATAACACTCTCCATGGCCCAAATACTATGATGATTAATTGGAGCTGCTGTTTTTGTGAAACATTACTATCCCTTAAAAGGCAGTATGATGTGAATCACCGCTCTTCATTAGGAACAATTCCACATATAAGTCATCCAATATTCCCTTCCAAGATATTTTATACAACACAGTGAATATGACTTATGGTGGCCGATGACAGGACTTATATCGCCATATTTAAAATATAGTGGGAGCCGGAGACTTATCCTACATCAATCCAACAAGAAGGTAAGTGTCCTTCTCTTACCTTGGCGTGTCTTCACTCCTGTCGCTTCTCTTCTATCCACGCTCTTATTACCTTTCTCACCTTTTACTGGCATCTTCACCTGTATTTTAATTCGGCTTTCCTGTCTTTTTTTAATATACCATTAATGCACCATTAGCTTCCAAAGTCTTCCAGATTCAGCTGTTTTTATATGGAGCTTTACACCATTTTACATATATAGTTGTATACAATTTTTTCCATGCAAGTAGGGATTGGGTGTAAGCAGCAACAGCATTTTGGGGCGCGTTGGAATTATTCTATATTATTTTTAATAAAACACCTTTCAGCAGTTAGGAGTACCCTTGTTTTACTCAGGGGGAGAACCTCTACAACATATTTTTTTTTTTTTTACATTTTAAGTATTACTGTCCCTTTAAAGTGGAACTATCATTACACTTATATTGAGCCCCAAATCCTAATTGAAATAGCGAAATGCATATACGTACTTGTATCTTCAAGTGTAATTGCGGGATTAGTGAGAAGTATACCATTTTAGGCAGACAGGTGGCGGCAGGGATCTTGCAGTAGGCACTCTCTGTGCCTGCGTTCTCAGTCCCTTCTGATACTTTAAAGGGATAGTAATACTTCATTTTAACTTTATTTTATTTTGTAGGCATTAAAAAAACATGAAGAACGATATAAGTCTTTTCTCTCAAACCTTTATGGTTTAAGAGATATTCACAAACAAAGTATCCCCCCCTGTTCAGCCAGATCAGAAGGGAGGTGCCCAGGTAGACTGCAGAGAGGGACAATCTTCAATAAGGGAAAAAGCTGAAAAACTTGTCAAGGGGGGCAGGGCTTTCATTGTTCTCATAGGAAGAAGATTGTCCCCTGCTGTTATCTGTCTGGTCTATGGACTGCATTCCACATCTGAGAAGAGATGGCTTACACTAGGTAAAAGGGGCTGGAGGGGGAAACTTTGCTTGTGAATATCTCTCAAACCATAAAGGTTTGAGAGATAAGACTTATATTGTTCTTCATGTTTTTTTAATGCCTACAAAATAAAATAAAGTTAAAACGAAGTATTACTATCCCTTTAAGGAAACCAGGCATTCAACTCCCCAATCGTGGAGGAGAAGGGGATGGACAGCTCAGACTCTGAGATGCCTTCTGCAATGTTTCCTGCTGCCTGTTTATCTAAAAATGTCTGTTTTTCACTAATACCGCAATTATTCTTGAAAATACTAATACGTATATGCATATCGCTATTGTAATTAGGATTTGGGGCTCAATATAAGTTTGATGATAGTTCCGCTTTAAGGTAATTCCAAAGTTGTTTATTTATAGGGTAAGTGACACCGTAAAACAACAGATACTAGCTTACCTTTACTTCTATATTAGACTGCTATAGCATTTAACCCATTAACGTCCAGTGATGTGTCAGGACCATCACTGCTGTTTTTCCCTTAAGGACCAGTTACGGTTGTAGCATGTCACATATATTTTGTGAGAGCACTGTGAGCAGTAGCGGGGACTGAAATTGACTGCTCCAAGACCAGAACGATCACCATCAGTCCCCTGTTCAGCGTGCTGACACGTGATCGGTTAGGTGTGCCGGCACGTCAAACTTCGCTATGTGGTCCTTAAAGGAAAACACACCCTGGGACCGCCGGTCCTTAACGGGTTAAGTTTTTGTTTTTATTTATTTATTTTTTTCTCTCTGAGTTAGTTTACTCCAGAATTGGTCAAGTTCTGCTCAAGGACTGGTACATGAGATGTATAGAACGTATATCTTTAGGACTGGTACAGAGAAACCTAGATTTTGGCAATTCTGGAGCACAGTACACTCTCCCACAGGTATAATTCCTCTCTCCACAGGACTCCTCTCCTCCTCTTCCATCCCCGTCTAGGAGTAACTCCAGGACAAGCACCAACTTCGAAACCCCTCCTGAAGCTCGGACCATGAGACGCACTAATCGCACCAGCAGCCCCTGTATCCTCCAACAGGGTGTCGCCCCTAAGGTCTGTCTTTTATTTTGTCCCTCACCCCCCTCGTAAATCATGTTGCCTATCTCCTTCAGAGCTTAAAGGAAAATAATCACTGGTTATACAAAACACATTCTCACACATACATATACACACCTATTCCACAAATACATACGTATACTGATATATCCTATATAATAATTCGCTAGAATGTTTCTCAGAAGCCGTCATGTGCAGTAGAGACTGCTGGGAGCACAGAATGCTGGGAGTTCTGTGCTGGGAGCATTCTGTGCTTTCGGGCAATCTCTACAGTGCATGACTGTGTCAGCTGCAGGACGCAGAGCAGGACCGGCCTCTTAACCCTTGGAGTGCCAGAGGGGTAGGCAACGCATTGCAAAGCAATGCTTTGCCTACCCCGCTGGCATTCAAAGGGTTAACATCGCCCGGACCTTGGCCCGTGTACACGGGCTTTTATGCTAGTATATGTATATAATATACACACACACAAGCACATACGAACATAGATATACATACACGTATGTGCAAACAGATAAACAAATACAACCGATCACTGTCTCTCTTTGTCTCAGGTTCTCTTTACGGGTGTGGTGGACCATGCGGGGGAAGAGACCATTCGTTCTCTAGGAGGAGAAATTGCAGAGTCTGTATTTGACTGCACTCACCTTGTCACCGACAGTGTCAGACGCACAGTCAAGTTCCTCTGCGCGCTTGCCCGGGGGATACCCATTGTCACACTGGACTGGCTGAACAAGGTGTGCCTTCCCCTGGATGCCCTCTCCTATAGCGTCTCCCTCTGGATCACCTCTCTTGCGCCTCCCTCAAGATCCCTTCTTCTTCTGAGTCCCCCTCTAGATCCCTTCTCCTTCTGAGTCCCCCTCTAGATCCCTTCTCCTTCTGAGTCCCCCTCTAGATCCCTTCTCCTTCTGAGTCCCCCTCTAGATCCCTTCTCCTTCTGAGTCCCCCTCTAGATCCCTTCTCCTTCTGAGTCCCCCTCTAGATCCCTTCTCCTTCTGAGTCCCCCTCTAGATCCCTTCTCCTACTGAGTCCCCCTCTAGATCCCTTCTCCTTCTGAGTCCCCCTCTAGATCCCTTCTCCTTCTGAGTCCCCCTCTAGATCCCTTCTCCTTCTGAGTCCCCCTCTAGATCCCTTCTCCTTCTGAGTCCCCCTCTAGATCCCTTCTCCTTCTGAGTCCCCCTCTAGATCCCTTCTCCTTCTGAGTCCCCCTCTAGATCCCTTCTCCTTCTGAGTCCCCCTCTAGATCCCTTCTCCTTCTGAGTCCCCCTCTAGATCCCTTCTCCTTCTGAGTCCCCCTCTAGATCCCTTCTCCTTCTGAGTCCCCCTCTAGATCCCTTCTCCTTCTGAGTCCCCCCTCTAGATCCCTTCTCCTTCTGAGTCCCCCCTCTAGATCCCTTCTCCTTCTGAGTCCCCCCTCTAGATCCCTTCTCCTTCTGAGTCTCCCTCTAGATCCCTTCTCCTTCTGAGTCCCCCTCTAGATCCCTTCTCCTTCTGAGTCCCCCCTCTAGATCCCTTCTCCTTCTGAGTCCCCCCTCTAGATCCCTTCTCCTTCTGAGTCCCCCCTCTAGATCCCTTCTCCTTCTGAGTCCCCCCTCTAGATCCCTTCTCCTTCTGAGTCCCCCCTCTAGATCCCTTCTCCTTCTGAGTCCCCCCTCTAGATCCCTTCTCCTTCTGAGTCCCCCTCTAGATCCCTTCTCCTTCTGAGTCTCGCTCTAGATACATTACACTAAGATAAGAGTCTCCTGGTACACAGTGCAGGCAGCACTACTACTGTATGATACATTACACTAAGGACCATATCCAAAATAAGAAAAGGGGCGATTCTGGGGCAAACCAACTGCACCATGGGGAGCAAAAATTCCATTGATTTTAATGGGTCTTTTAACCCCTTTGCAATGTGGCGGAGAGCCCTCAGTGGATTAAAAGTCCCATTTCAATCAATGGGAATTTGGGGACTTTTGTTTTGTCCTGTAAGGTGCAGTTAGTTTGCTCCAAGATTGCTCCACTTTTACTTATGTACAAATGGCCCTTAATCTGTCCCCCAATTTGCACATTATCTCTTCCCCTTAACCCCTGAGTACCAGAGGGGTGAATACAAAGCAATGCCTGGCACAGCTGTCTGGTTAAAATGCCCCTGTCCTGGAGCCTAATCCTGCCAGTCTGTGGAGGGATAGTGAAGCAGGTCTGTGTTAAATCCACTTCTCCATGTGAAACGGATACAAATTGCCTGTGATTAACCTGTTAAGTGTCAGAGAGGTGTCTAGATCTTTGCTTTTCAATGCATTGGATACCTCTCTGGTACTCCAAGGTTTAAATGTTTTTTTTTTGTTTTTTTTTTTTGTTACCCTTTGTCTGCTAGATAATTCTTCAGTATAATACTTCACAGTGTATGGAGTCTTCTCTATAGTCCCTGGGGATATATTGTTGGAGAAGTGATCCTGTAAAACTACCCTGTGCTTTATTCACCATACGCTCAGCTGGAAGATTTGGCAGAGTAGACTTGATAATTCCTTAGGGGACATACTAACCCTTTGAGTGCCAGATGGGTACGCAACGCATTGCAAAGCAATGCGTGGCGTACTCCTCTGGCACTCAAAGGGTTAACATAGTAAATTAGGTTGAAAAAAGTCGATCAAGTTCAACCTTTGCCTCAGAAATTAGAATTAAATAAGCTTCCCTGCTGCCAAATAAATTAGTCTTTATCAGACCTCCCTGTTTTACCTACTAATACACAGTATAACTCTGTATGTTCCCTTTTGAAAGAAATGTATCTAATCTTCTCTTAAATTTATCCATTTTATCTGCCTTAAAGGGACAGTAATATTTATAGATTTGTAGAAGGTAAAAAAAAAACAACTCAATGCCACAAATCCCATCTCTCAAGCCGTCTAGCTGACAGCAGGAGATCCCAGTCTGCGGACCAGCCGGCGACTCTGCAGCAGAGCCAAAATTGCATTATTAGAAAAGAACTACTTCACTGGAAAGGTCTACAAAGTGTGCTTGCAAACCAGGCACACTTTGTAGACCATTCCAATGAAATAATTATTTTTCGATAACGGGATTTCGGCTCTGCTACAGAGCCGCCGGCTGGTCCCCAGACTGGTATCTCCTGCTGTCAGCTAGATACTGATGTCAGGAGAAGGGGAGGGAGTGGGAACTTTGATTGCAAATATCTCTCAAACCATAGCGATTTGAGAGATGGGATTTGTGCCACTGAGTTTCTTTTTTTTCACCCTCTACAAATCTATACATTTTAAATAAAAAAACATCCTTGGCCAAGGAATTCCACAATTTAACAGAGCTTATTATTATTGTATTTCTAAGTGCCACTGCCATTTGTTTGCCTTTCTATACAGCATATATATAAACAAATTAAAACTACGATTGATTTCAGTGGGACTTTCAGCCTATTCAGTGCTATGCTGGAGACCCTGTAGAATTCAAATGGGGAAAACCTGTTTTTAAACTGTATGGTGCAATTGGTTTGCTCTAGAATTTTTCCATTCACTTTGTACATATGGCCTCCAGCCTATAACTGTCTGTCTGTAATGTTCCTTTCTCCTCCTCATCTCTTCCCAGTGCAAGAAAAACGGATGTTTCTTGTCCCCAGAGGAATTTCTAGTAAAAGACAAAGAACAGGAGAAAAACTTCAAGTTTGTTCTGAAAGAATCACTGCGAAAAGCAAAGATGAGACCAGTGTTTGAGGTGATTACTAGCAGTGTGTCACCCTGCAGGGGGAGGGGCAGACTTATAGATCCTTCTGTCTGTGTCACCCTGCAGGGGGAGGGGCAGACTTATAGATCCTTCTGTCTGTGTCACCCTGCAGGGGGAGGGGCAGACTTATATCTCCTTCTGTCTGTGTCACTGTGTCACCCTGCAGGAGGAGGGACAGACTCATAGAGCCTTCTGTCTGTGTCACTGTGTCACCCTGCAGGAGGAGGGACAGACTCGTATCTCCTTCTGTCTGTGTCACTGTGTCACCCTGCAGGAGGAGGGACAGACTCATATCTCCTTCTGTCTGTGTCACTGTGTCACCCTGCAGGGGGAAGGACAGACTCATATCTCCTTCTGTCTGTGTCACTGTGTCACCCTGCAGGGGGAGGGACAGACTCATATCTCCTTCTGTATGTGTCACCCTGCAGGGGGAGGGACAGACTCATAGCTCCTTCTGTCTGTGTCACCCTGCAGGGGGAGGGACAGACTCATATCTCCTTCTGTCTGTGTCACTGTGTCACCCTGTAGGGGGAGGGACAGACTCATAGCTCCTTCTGTCTGTGTCACTGTATCACCCTGCAGGAGGAGGGACAGACTCATATCTCCTTCTGTCTGTGTCTCTGTGTCACCCTGCAGGAGGAGGGACAGACTCAGCCCCTGCTGTCTGTGTCACTGTGTCACCCTGCAGGAGGAGGGACAGACTCATAGCTCCTTCTGTCTGTGTCACCCTGCAGGGGGAGGGACAGACTCATATCTCCTTCTGTCTGTGTCACCCTGCAGGGGGAGGGACAGACTCATATCTCCTTCTGTCTGTGTCACCCTGCAGGGGGAGGGACAGACTCATAGCTCCTTCTGTCTGTGTCACCCTGCAGGAGGAGGGACAGACTCATATCTCCTTCTGTCTGTGTCACTGTGTCACCCTGCAGGAGGAGGGACAGACTCATATCTCCTTCTGTCTGTGTCACTGTGTCACCCAGCAGGGGGAGGGACAGACTCATAGCTCCTTCTGTCTGTGTCACTGTGTCACCCTGCAGGAGGAGGGACAGACTCAGCTCCTTCTGTCTGTGTCACTGTGTCACCCTGCAGGAGGAGGGACAGACTCATATCTCCTTCTGTCTGTGTCACTGTGTCACCCTGCAGGAGGAGGGACAGACTCATATCTCCTTCTGTCTGTGTCACTGTGTCACCCTGCAGGGGGAGGGACAGACTCATATCTCCTTCTGTCTGTGTCACTGTGTCACCCTGCAGGAGGAGGGACAGACTCATAGTTACTTCTGTCTGTGTCACTCTGTCACCCTGCAGGAGGAGGGACAGACTCATATCTCCTTCTGTCTGTGTCACTGTGTCACCCTGCAGGAGGAGGGACAGACTCATATTTCCTTCTGTCTGTGTCACTGTGTCACCCTGCAGGAGGAGGGACAGACTTTTAACCCCTTCTGTCTGTGTCACTCTGCAGGAGGAGGGACAGACTCATATCTCCTTCTGTCTGTATCACTGTGTCACTCTGCAGGAGGAGGGACAGACTTTTAACCCCTTCTGTCTGTGTCACTCTGCAGGGGGAGGGGCAGACACATATCTCCTTCTGTCTGTGTCACTGTGTCACCCTGCAGGAGGAGGGACAGACTCATATCTCCTTCTGTCTGTGTCACTGTGTCACCCTGCAGGAGGAGGGACAGACTCATATCTCCTTCTGTCTGTGTCACTGTGTCACCCTGCAGGAGGAGGGACAGACTCATATCTCCTTCTGTCTGTGTCACTATGTCACCCTGCAGGAGGAGGGACAGACTCATATCTCCTTCTGTCTGTGTCACTGTGTCACCCTGCAGGAGGAGGGACAGACTCATATCTCCTTCTGTCTGTGTCACTGTGTCACCCTGCAGGGGGAGGGACAGACTCATATCTCCTTCTGTCTGTGTCACTGTATCACCCTGCAGGAGGAGGGACAGACTCATATCTCCTTCTGTCTGTGTCACTGTGTCACCCTGCAGGAGGAGGGACAGACTCATATCTCCTTCTGTCTGTGTCACTGTGTCACCCTGCAGGAGGAGGGACAGACTCATATCTCCTTCTGTCTGTGTCACTGTGTCACCCAGCAGGGGGAGGGACAGACTCATAGCTCCTTCTGTCTGTGTCACTGTGTCACCCTGCAGGAGGAGGGACAGACTCAGCTCCTTCTGTCTGTGTCACTGTGTCACCCTGTAGGGGGAGGGACAGACTCATAGCTCCTTCTGTCTGTTTCTCTGTGTCACCCTGCAGGAGGAGGGACAGACTTGTAACCCCTTCTGTCTGTGTCACCCTGCAGGAGGAGGGACAGACTTGTAACCCCTTCTGTGTGTGTCACTGTGTCACCCTGCAGGAGGAGGGACAGACTCATATCTCCTTCTGTCTGTGTCACTGTGTCACCCTGCAGGAGGAGGGACAGACTCATATCTCCTTCTGTCTGTGTCACTGTGTCACCCTGCAGGGGGAGGGACAGACTCATATCTCCTTCTGTCTGTGTCACTGTGTCACCCTGCAGGAGGAGGGACAGACTCATAGTTACTTCTGTCTGTGTCACTCTGTCACCCTGCAGGAGGAGGGACAGACTCATATCTCCTTCTGTCTGTGTCACTGTGTCACCCTGCAGGAGGAGGGACAGACTCATATTTCCTTCTGTCTGTGTCACTGTGTCACCCTGCAGGAGGAGGGACAGACTTTTAACCCCTTCTGTCTGTGTCACTCTGCAGGAGGAGGGACAGACTCATATCTCCTTCTGTCTGTATCACTGTGTCACTCTGCAGGAGGAGGGACAGACTTTTAACCCCTTCTGTCTGTGTCACTCTGCAGGGGGAGGGGCAGACACATATCTCCTTCTGTCTGTGTCACTGTGTCACCCTGCAGGAGGAGGGACAGACTCATATCTCCTTCTGTCTGTGTCACTGTGTCACCCTGCAGGAGGAGGGACAGACTCATATCTCCTTCTGTCTGTGTCACTGTGTCACCCTGCAGGAGGAGGGACAGACTCATATCTCCTTCTGTCTGTGTCACTATGTCACCCTGCAGGAGGAGGGACAGACTCATATCTCCTTCTGTCTGTGTCACTGTGTCACCCTGCAGGAGGAGGGACAGACTCATATCTCCTTCTGTCTGTGTCACTGTGTCACCCTGCAGGGGGAGGGGCAGACTCATATCTCCTTCTGTCTGTGTCACTGTGTCACCCTGCAGGGGGAGGGACAGACTCATATCTCCTTCTGTCTGTGTCACTGTATCACCCTGCAGGAGGAGGGACAGACTCATATCTCCTTCTGTCTGTGTCACTGTGTCACCCTGCAGGAGGAGGGACAGACTCATATCTCCTTCTGTCTGTGTCACTGTGTCACCCTGCAGTAGGAGGGACAGACACATATCTCCTTCTATATGTGTCTCTGTGTCACCCTGCAGGAGGAGGGACAGACGTGTAACCCCTTCTGTCTGTGTCACCGTGCATTGGGATGGACGATTGCATAACTACTTCTGTCTGTCACCCTGTAGGGGGAGGGAGGGACAGACTCATAGCTCCCTTCTGAGACCCACTGCAAAGAACTACCAACTTTAATTGAATTTCTCTGTCTCTTTAGGGCTATGAAATTCATGTTACTCCTAGTGTCCTGCCAGAGCCTAAAACCATGAAGGATATAATCCAGTGCAGCGGGGCAACATTCCTGCCTAGAATGCCTCGGACCTACAAGGTATGTGGCAATCCTTTTGTACAGAAGCCCCATCCTCCGTCAGATCAGAATTCAACCAGTCTTTGTTGTCCTCTCGTATCTTCCAGGAGAAATGCATTATTGTGTCATGTGAGGGAGATTCCGGCCGCTGCAAAGCCGCTCCTCCCTCTGTCCCAATCACCACAGCGGAGTTTGTTTTAAGTGGGATCCTGAGACAGGAAGCCAATCCAGCCGTGTACCTGCTGAGCACTGAAGCACAGGAGACTGTTCCCACCCCGGCGAAACGAAGGCGCTGACACCTCACCCGTTCTCTGGTCATTAACCGTATCAAACCGGTATGTACAAAAGCACAGAACAAGAATAATAAGCTAATAAATCCCTTACGTTCTCCCTGTCCCATCACATCCACACTTCGAGCCCATTTGTACGTCTCTAGATAACAAACCCAGTGCCCTGTCAGCAATCTGGAGTCATTCTGAGTCAAACCGGCTGCACCGTAAGGGAAAAACAAACATCTCTAGTTGTTTAGATGATGTTTTTCACCCTTTGAGTGTCAGAGAGGTACGCAACGCATTGCTCTGATTGCAAGAGAGGTCTTCAGTGCACCGCAAAGTAATAAATTGGGGATTTCTCCATCGTTAACCCCTTAACGACATGTGACGTACTATGACCGTCACGGTCCTTGAAATACTCAAGGACCGATGACGGTCATAGTACGTCACGTACTTTTTACTTACATCGCTCTACCGGGAGCGCTGTAAGTAAAAATAGGGCCTGAAATTGACCACTCCAAGATCGGAGCGATCTCTATCAGGCCCCATAATGACGCGCCGATACACGCGACAGGTCACTATGCGGTCATTATGGGACGGAAATGTCCCAGGACCGCCGGTCCTTAAGGGGTTAAAGTGGAACTACCACCCCACATGAAGTTAAACCCCTACAACGCGACATGGTTAATGCGGCTTCCAGCCACACTATACTTTTGATGTGACATTTCAAAAGCGAACCGAATTACCCATCTGGCGACTAGCTGAACAGTAGTGTTGGGTTCCAATGTAATTACTTCCTTATAGATAAATTCTACTGCTCTCGGGACTGACAGCCAGGAAACAGCGCAGACATCTTTACATAGTGACGTGTGTGCGCCTGTGCGGTCAGTCCCAGTCTGCTCTAGGAGGCGTTGCTTGGTACCGGAAGGGGCTGACAGCGCAGGCGCGCATATTCTTTTAAAGCGATGTTGCCTGGCCGTCAGTCTTGGGAGCAGTACAATTCCTCTGTAAGGAGGTAATTATTCAGGCGACTAGTACTATTGTTCAGCTAGTCACCAGATGGGAAATTCTTGGGGTTTAACTTTATGTGGGGTGATAGTTCCCCTTTAAGGACCAGCAGCATGGCCCACTGAGCTTTTTTTTTTTTTTTTTTAATGCCATCGGATTCAGGGCTCCCCAACTGTCATGGGTCCTTTAGGCACGTTCACCCCCTGACGTATGTACATCCTTGGTCCGTAAGGGATTACATACTCCGTTTAGACCAGTTGAAAGGTTTATGCGTCCTCTGTGGTGCAGATGGTTCGTTTATCCCAGAATTACTCCAGTTTGTCTTTGCTGATATGGCCCAGGTGTAGAAGAGGGGACAGTCTGATCTCTGTGAAATACAACACTTTGAGCCGTATGTTCAAAAGAAAACTGGAGGTGTTCTGTGGCAAACCATATGCACTGTAGGGGGGATCTAAACATTCCCCAGTGCATTGGGGACCTCTCTAGCATTCAAGGGGTTAAAATCCCCATTTAAATCAATGGAAATCTGTAGTTTTCCTACAGTGCAAAGGTTTGTCCCAGAACGCCTCCAGTTTCCTTTTGATTGTGCGGCCCTTTGTGTCTGGGATTTGTTGTCTGGAGAAGTCCTTTTGGGACTAAAACGCTGATGTGAGAGGATAGTAAAAATGTATAATAATTTTTGCACTATTATTCTTGTTTCGCTTGGCTTTAGTACTTACCTTTTGATATTGTTCTGTCATTTTTGGGGCCTAAACTAAGTGCAGCAGTTCTTTTGCAGCCGATAGCACCGCAGGGGATAAAAATTCCTATTGCTTTTATCTGGGTCTGTTAACCCCTTGAATGCTAGAGGGGTCACAATCTATTTGTTTCACAGTGTGTTGGTGATCTCTCTGGCATTCAAGGGCTTAACCCCATGAGTAATGAAATGGAGATCAGCAGCGCTTCTAAATTGTGTCGGGATTATTCATAAGCATCTCAAGATAATGTGGCATGGACGATATGGTAGCATCATGAAATCATCAAGCATGTAGAAATTCTGTCACACGAACATGCAATTTCTGGATAGACAAAGGAATCCCAATGATTCTTATGGGTGCGCTAAGAGAGCTTCACTATAGGCTTTCCATACAATGAAGTAACGCAACAAAAAGAACACGTGCTTCCATATTTCATTGGATCCATAGATAACATCATCAATAGCTTTATTGAAACTTTGTACTAAAATGGATACACCTCACGCTGTTTTTTGATATCAAAGTGTTTTGAATAGAGAGATGATACCAATTCAAACCAGCAGATGTCATTTGCCAGCATCCTAGGGATCAACGCGTTTCGTGTGGGGCATCCTTACTTGTGATCCAGGATCCCTCATACCATCGGAAGTCTCTCTATTCAAAAGGCACTGAGATCTCAATTGGTGTTCTGAGGGGGCGAGACAGTGCAGACTTTTGGGATATCCCTACTTTGCACAATTATTTTATTTAAAATCATTGAATTTGATTGACGCCTGTGAAAAATCAGGGACAGCCCTAAAACATGCTCTGTTTTGGTCTTCTAGTAATACAGTTTTAGACCCATGCACTTATGTAATCACCTAAAAAACTGAAAAACCTCACTTTCACTGTCGTCCAATACAGGTCACTGGTACTCTGGGAGGCGTAAGTCCCCTTTAATAGGCAGGAACAACTATGCAAATAATTTGCAAGGGGCGGAGCCTCCCCTCTTACTTAAGCCACCTTCTGGCCAGAGCCACTTAGATTGATTTGTTCCTGGTGTGCTTGCACACCAGGTAGAGAACATCTATGCATCTTAGTATTTTATTATTTTTTATTCAAATATGGAATACCACCATTAGGAGGGTGACCATGGCTGTGAATTGCCCTCTTTAAAGTGGCTGGTGCAGCTTCCAGGGATTTTCTGTGGACCTTATGCCCTGAAGAGGGGACAGCTTGTGTTAAGCAGCTCCCCTATTGGGGAATTTACCTCTGGTTCTTTCCCTCCTTATCATGGTCACCTGAAGACAGAAGTCAGCAAGGAAGGTGAGTCACCCATTGAGTGCTGAAGGTCCACTTGTCCCCACAGTGTCCCTTTGCTGGGCTTGTATTTGGGAGTTTTAATACACTCCAGCACTCATAGGGTGTTTTTATTGCATTATTACTGTTTATGCAATTTCTGTGTTATTCTCTGAGTTTTGGAGCATTGGGTATTCATTTATTTATGTTTCTCATGTGTTTCATGCTTGTTTGGGCACTTTTTAATGTTTTACTAAACTTTATTAAAAATGGTGTTCCGCGCCTTTAAGCGCGGCTTTTTCCCGCTCAGACGCAAGGGCTCCTTTACTCTCTATGGGAATTCACAGTATGGGACATATCTCTGGAACCGCTTGTCACAGCAACTTCAGAGAGGGCTCATTTTAATTCTAGGCTCCTGATCTATCATCCGGAATGTGTTTTATTCATGTGGGGTGTTCAGGGGGGCTTCGGGCACTGTTTGGGGTACTTAGCCAGGAAAACTACATTTCCCATGAGCGCTTGGTTCGCGCTCGTTTCCGATTGGCTGTCATGACGGCCGCCATTTTGTGGTACTTTTCCTAGGCGAGTACACTACGCAGGGACCGAGCCTTCTCTCTCCTCAACAGATTAACCCTTCGCTGGCCAGATAAGTCCGTTTTTAGAACATTTCTGGGGTGAAACTTTAATCTTAACACTTTTTCTGGGTGATAGTGTTATTAGTGGGGTATATTGACGCTGTGAGCATGTCTACTTCACTGGAGCTAGGGGCTAGACCCAAGTCTAAGGAGGATGGGGGGTCCGCTACCCCCATGGCGTTTTGCTCCTCTTGCCACATTGGACTGGATGGCGATAATGTGGGGGATCTATGCCCTAATTGTACTGGTCAAGATAGCAACCCTGGGCTTCCCAGCCACGCTATTGAGCCATCTTGGGTGAGGGAGTTTAAAGCTGCCACTAGGGATCTCAGATCCACGCTTCAACTCTTTCCCTCTCAGGTACAGGGGGCTCTCCAGGTCTGGCAGACCCCCTCTACTATCAGGACCTCCCTGCCTAAGCCACAGGGAGCTCCTGATATCACTGATTCTTCTGAAGAAGAACTTTTACAGGATTCTGATGCTGAGGAACGTACTGTTATTGAATCTAACAGGTCCGTTGGGGACCCCTATGAGTGTGACCCTGAAGTTTCGGCTGAGGGTCTGATCAGAGCGGTTCTGAATACGCTCAACCTTCCTCTGACTCAGGAATCCACTTATGATCCTACTGATGTTTTTCAGAAAAAGCCATCTAAACCAGTTGTTTGTTTTCCAACTAACCCTACTCTTGCCCGTCTGGTCTCTGAGGCATGGAAGAATCCTGATAGATCTTCCTCTGTCTCCAAAAAGTTTGCTAAACTTTACCCTTTTCCTGAGGCGGAGCTGGCAAAATGGGTTCATCCTCCCAAAGTGGATGCTCCTGTGTCTAGACTATCCAAATCTACTGCTTTGGCTGTCTCAGATGCCTCTGCCTTGCAGGACTGGACGGATAAGAAACTAGAGCTCTCTCTTAAGTCTATTTTTGCCTCTATTGGCACAGCCATGCGCCCCACTTTTGCTGTGGCATGGGTTAATAGAGCTATTGCGGCCTGGACTGAACGACTGACTGAAGCGGTTCGCCAGGATGCGCCTGTATCTGAACAGTTGCAGCTGCTTGCTAATATCACTGAAGCTCAGAACTATGTTGCTGACGCTGCTTTTGATGCTGTGCGCATGATGGCGAGGGCCTCCACCTCTTCTGTGGTGGCTAGACGCGCTCTTTGGCTGAAAATTTGGTCTGCTGATACAGCCTCTAAGAAAGCCTTGCTTTCCTTGCCCTTTCAGGGGAATTTGCTTTTTGGGTCTGAACTCAAAGAAATGATCAGTGAGGCTACTGGCGGTAAAAGTACTCTTCTACCCTCAGTCTTTAAGAAAAAGTTTCCAGCCAAACGCAATCGGTCCTTTCGTTCCTTTCAGACTGAGACACGCTCCTCGGCCCAAACGGGTCCTCCCACTACGCGCTCCTCCTCCAAGCCCAAACAGTCCTGGAGGCCCAAAGTTGCCTCCAAGGCCAAGACCTCCAAGACTGCTTCGGCATGACTCGCCGAACCCGGGTCCGCATCCGGCTGTAGGCGGTCGTCTCCGCATCTTTCGCCGGACTTGGGAGGAGTCAGTGGCGGACCCATGGGTTCTTCAGGTGGTGTCAGAGGGATACAGGATCCCTTTCTCTTCCCTTCCCCCTTTTCGGTTCCATTTTACTCGTCCTTCTCAGGAACCCACAAAAAGGCGTCTGTTCGACGACGCTATTCAGGATCTCTTGGACAAAGAGGCCCTGGAGGCGGTTCCTCAGGGGGACACAGGTTCAGGATTTTATTCCAACCTGTTTGTGGTAGCCAAAAAAAGGACGGAGGAGCCCGTCCCATCTTGGATCTCAAAGATCTCAATGCCTATGTGGTGACTTCCCACTTCCGCCAGGAGTCCCTGCGCTCTGTGATTGCAGCAATGTCTCCAGGGGAGTTTCTTGCCTCCCTGGACCTTCAGGATGCTTATCTTCACATCCCTATTCATCCAGAGAGCAGGCGGTATCTCAGGATTGCCTGCCACAGGGGACACTTTCAGTTTGCAGCGCTCCCCTTTGGGCTGACTTCAGCCCCTCAGGTCTTCCAGAGGGTGTTGGGCTCCTTGATAGCGGTGCTCCATCAGGATGGGATCAGAGTGACCCCCTACATGGACGATCTCCTTCTGAAGGCCTCCTCAGCGGAGCTCCTCCTTCAGCAATTACAGATGTGCATGCACACCCTGAACCGTCATGGCTGGATCCTGAATCTGGACAAGTCGGACTTGATTCCATCTCAGAGGCTTCTGTTCCTGGGTCTCCTGTTCGACACTCGCCAATGCATGGTGTTTCTTCCAGAGGACGTGGCTCACCAGATAGCTGTCAGAGTGGCTGGAATTCTGGACATGGACGAGATTCCAGTACCGAAGTTGTCGTCCTTAGTGGGGAAGTTCATTTCCACAATCGAAGCAGTACCATTGGCCATGGCCCACTCCCGGGATCTTCAGAGATTTGTGATCCAGACGTGCAAGAATCATCCAGATCATCAGCATCTGTCTGTTTCTCTTCCTCCTCATGTCGAGTCGAGTCTGCACTGGTGGTTAGATCTCTCTCATCTCCTGAAAGGGAAATCCTTTCTAGTTCCTCCTTGGACCACAGTCACTACGGATGCCAGCCTTCGGGGCTGGGGTGCAGTCTGGGGTCGCTTCAGTGCTCAGGGGAAATGGGGTCTGGAGGAATCCATGCTCTCCATCAATGTTCTGGAACTTCGAGCTGTCCGGCTGGCCCTGAGGCACTGGGAGTCTCAATTGACCGGTCTTCCAGTCAGAGTGGAGTCCGACAACGCCACGGCGGTGGCTTACATCAACAGGCAAGGCGGCACAAGAAGCGGTTCCGCCTGGTGGGAGGTCAAGGATATTTTGTCTTGGGCAGAAGATCACGTGCCTGTCATCTCTGCAGTTCATATTCCAGGCGTGGACAACGTCATGGCAGACTTCCTCAGTCGTCACACCGTCGACAGCGGAGAATGGGCTCTTCACCCAGAGGTGTTTCACATGCTCACTCAACGGTGGGGGATGCCTGTGGTGGATCTGATGGCTACCAGACACAACAGGAAGGTTCCGGTGTTTTGCTCCCGGTTGAGGGACTCCCTTGCTCTAGCAGTGGATGCCTTGTCGATCCCTTGGGACTTCCCCCTGGCTTACATCTTCCCTCCTCTTCCTCTATTGGTCAGAGTTATCCAGAAGTTGAAGAGGGACCGTTGTCCTGTCATCCTGATTGCTCCAAACTGGCCTCGCCAGTCCTGGTTTCCGGAATTGATGGCCATGTCAGTGAAGGATCCGATCCCACTTCCAGCCCGTCCGGACCTGCTTCTTCAGGGGTATCTGTGGAAAGAGGATGTTCACTCTCTCCATTTGATGGCATGGCGGTTGAATCCTCGATTCTAGCAAAGAAAGGCTTTTCTCCTTCTGTGGTATCGACGATGCTCAGTGCTCGTAAGCCTGTGTCTTCCAAGATCTATCATCGCATATGGTCAACTTTCGTGACATGGTGCTCTGACAAGGAGTTGTCACTTGACTTCCATCTTCCCACTGTCCTGGCCTTCTTGCAGGACGGTGTGGATAAGGGGCTCAGTCTGAGTTCCCTCAAAGTTCAGACTTCTGCCTTGTCTGTGTTTTTCCAGGAACGGATTGCTGTCCTTCCTGATGTGAAAGTCTTCTTCCAGGGTGTGACTCATGTTCGACCTGCCTTTAAGAGTCCTGCTCCCCAGTGGGATCTCAATTTGGTGCTGGGAGTTCTTCAGCGACCACCGTTTGAATCCTTGGCTTCCATTCCATTACGTCTTGTGACTTGGAAGATGGCCTTCCTCTTGGCTGTTGTGTCAGTGCGCCGGGTAGCAGAGTTACAGGCCTTGTCTTGTAAACCTCCTTACCTGGTGTTCCACAAGGATAAGGCTGTGCTTCGCACTACCAAGGAATTCTTACCCAAGGTTGTGTCTGAGTTTCACATCAATCAGGAGATTGTGGTTCCCTCTTTCTGCCCTAATCCTTCATCTGACAAGGAAAGAGATCTCCATTTGTTGGATGTGGTGCGTTGCCTGAAGTTTTATGTTCATCGCACCGAGTCTATCAGGAAGTCTGACGCTCTATTCGTCATTCCTGAGGGGCCTAGGGCAGGAAGACCGGCTTCCAAAGTTACCATTGCCTCTTGGATTAAGGCTACCATCCGTGAAGCCTATAAGTTGAGGAATAAGCATGTTCCCTTCCGGGTAACTGCCCATTCCACCAGATCTATTGGGGCCTCTTAGGCCTACAAGAATCAAGCTTCTGCTGATCAACTGTGCAGAGCGGCCACTTGGTCCTCTGTGCACACCTTTTCAAAGCACTACCGAGTTGATGTACTGGCGTCGGCTGATGCCAGTTTTGGAAGGAAGGTCCTGGAGGCAGTCTTGCCTGTGTAGATCTTCCGCTCTGTGATCCTTAGTGCTTTCTTACTGTTGAGCCCGGTTGGCTCTGGTTCCGTGTGCTGTGTTAGTTCAGGGATTGTTCCCTTGGTTGGTGTCCGTTGACACTTACAGTTTGGGCTATGTTATCAACTGGTCATAGCAGTTCTAGTGACTTGGGCCTTGTGCCTGGTCCTTGCCTTACTTCCCGCCTCTGGATCAGCTCAATGTTTGTACATCCCAGAGTACCAGTGACCTGTATTGGACGACAGTGAAAATAGGATTTTAGTCTTACCTGTTAAATCCTTTTCACTTAGTCCATACAGGTCACTGGTCTCCCACCCTGTCAAGGGACCAGTCTTGGCTCTCCTGTGGCATTCAGTGGGAGACCGTTCGGGCATGCTCACAGGAGTCTTTCTTTTTGCTTACCTGTGGTCAGTTTTTAGGGTCTCAAATCAATCTAAGTGGCTCTGGCCAGAAGGTGGCTTAAGTAAGAGGGGAGGCTCCGCCCCTTGCAAATTATTTGCATAGTTGTTCCTGCCTATTAAAGGGGACTTACGCCTCCCAGAGTACCAGTGACCTGTATGGACTAAGTGAAAAGGATTTAACAGGTAAGACTAAAATCCTATTTTCACAAATCCAAAATGTTGCAGTTTGAATTTACTGTGATTTCTGCATTTCAAAATCCAGTATAGTAGAGAAGAGACAGGCTCAATCAGTGTAATTTCAGGAACTGCCAGACCAAAGGCTAGGTAAATTCTGTCTTGTGCAGCTTTCAGGATATCGCTACTCGAGTACAAATGAATAAATCAGTGGCTGTTACTTTAACCCCTTAAGGACCGGCGGTCACTGGACATTTCCGTCCCATAATGACCGCATAGGGGCACTTTGACGCGCCGGTACACGTGACCTGTCACGTGTATCGGCGCGTCACTATGGGGCTTGAAAGAGATCGCTCCGATCTTGGAGCGGTCAATTTCATGCCCTATTTTTACTTACAGCGCTCCCGGTAGAGCGCTGTAAGTAAAAAGTACATGACGTACCATGACCGTCATCGGTCCTTGAGTAGTTCAAGGACCGTGACGGTCCTGGTACGTCAGGGGTCCTTAAGGGGTTAATTCATTTACCTGGAATTGAGCCCTGACATCCTGAAAACAGACAGTTGGTAGCTCACAAGGACCGTAGCTGGTTGCGCCCAGTTAAAGGAGAACATTCACATCATAAAAACTTTTGTGCATGGGCTTTAACTAATAAAACTATTAACTTTGGCTTTTTTATTAAATTTAGATATCTAATATTGAAGATGTCAAGACTGAAAATCGTGCACTTTCACGTTCTGCGGCACACTGTATGTACTGCAGGCTCAGTAGCATGGTAAACGGAGCTTGTTGTAACGAAAGCCCACATAAATGCCACCATTTGTGCCGCACTTACATGGTGCCGCAGAACGCGGAAGTGCCCGATTATCAGTCTTGAGATCTCCAATAGTGTAGGTATCTAAATTTAAAAAACAAAAACAAAGCTAATATAGTTTTATTAGTTAAAGCCTGTGCACAAGTTTTTATTATGTGAATGTTCCCCTTTAAATGCAAATAGTGCCACCTCCAGGTCCATATGTGTAAAGAAAAAGTGGAGCAATATTGGGGCAAATCAATTTGCTTTAAATGAAATTTCCTTTTGATTTTAATGGGAGACTTCTGGCATTCATGGGGTTAAAAGTCCTAATTTTAACTTGTTCCCTGTGGAGCAGTTGGGTTGGCCCAGAAATGCTACATATTTGCTTTAGTGCTTATTGTCCACTGTTGTTACAGTGTTAGTGCATATTAAAACTGAATACTAGGTGACTGTTCTCTTTTAACCCCTCAAAGGGACAGTAATGTCCCATAAAAAATCCTTCTTGTTTTGTAGAGGTAAAAAAAAAAAAATAAATTATGTGGCACAAATCCTATCTCTCAAACCTTTACGGTTTGAGAGATATTCACCTGTAAAGTTTCCCCCTCCCTCCCCTTCTTCTGTGATGACAACAGGAGATCCGGTCCGGGGACCAGCCGGCGGCTCTTCAGCAGAGCCGAAATAGCGATATTGGAAAATAATTACTTCATTGGAACAGTCTACAACAGGGCTCAGTGGCTACTAACAGGCCAGGATTTGAGAATTTCCTTTTAAGAGCACAGGTGAGTTAATCAATACGACTGAGCCTCTGGTCAACACACTTGTGTTCTAGCAGGGAAATTCCTAAGTCCTGGCCTGTTAGTGGCCACTGAGGGCATGGGTTGAGAACTCTGGTCTACAAAGTGTGCCTGGTTTGCAAGCACACTTTGTAGACCGTTCCAATGTAGTACTTATTTTTAAATAACGCAATTTCGGCTCTGCTGAAGAGACGCCTCGTGTCGGCTGACTCTAGTGTCCTGCTGTCAGCTTTACAGCTGACATCAGGAGAGGGGGAACTTTGGATGTGAATATCTCTCAGACCATAAAGGTTTGAAGATAGGATTTGTGCCACATAATTTATTTTTTTAACCTCTACAAAACAAGAAGAATTTATTATGGGACATCACTGTACCTTTAAGGTCCGGCACTTAAGGACTGCAGACTTTTTTTTCGCAATTTGGTTCAGGGCTTCTCAAACGGCATGCAGCCCTGAAATCCATGGCAATCCTGGCACGTTATGGGTCCTTATGGCTTGCCAACCCATGACGTGCCAGGGCCATCATTGGTCCTTAAGGGGTTAAGTTCCAGAGAGTTATCCAAAGCAATGCATTGAATACCTCTCTGGTACATAGAGGGTTAACACTGTGGCTGCTGTAGATGACTGCAGCAAATTCCTTTGCAATGTGTCTGAGGCGCCTCTAGGATCCACGGTGTAAATTACCTAGCACCCTCACTATTGTAGATATACGAGTGCACATTGTATACGCCTGTGTTTGCTAGAGCCAGTATAGACAACGTGCAGCCCTCCTTCTCTTGCTAAACTACCACTCCCACTATGGAAATTGTAGTCTGTCAAAAGCGAGAGGGCCTCGCATCACACACCCCTGTGCTAGAGCCTCTGCCTTAACGCCATGTATGTAGATAGTCTTAATTTTTGTGCTTCCCCCTGTACAAAGATGCATTGTATACCTGTATATAATAAACAGGCAATATTTTTGTTTTGTAATCTGTGAGTGAGTGGAATACAATTGTCTGGAACCTATAGAACAGAACGAAATAAACATTACATGCAAATATGAGAGAAGATAACCCGTCAGTGCATACAGATGAAAAGCCTTGAAAACACTCCCAGTAATTACAGAGTATATCAAATAATCTCTCTGTGGCAATATAGTGTAGTATTGAACCTTTTAAAAAAAAAAAATAAAAGATCGCCCTCATAACTAGTTAAAGGAGCAGTAAACTTTTTTTATGAAAAAATATATATTGTAGGGATTTTCCTATTGAGTAAAATAAGGGTACTCCCACTGCTGAGGGATTTATATTTCCAGAGTTATTACAGTTTAAATCCATGTTTTTTTTACATTAGAAGTGCCCTCTAGTGGTCAAATTCTAATTAGTTTTCCTGTTAGATTCTAATGGAGAGGAAAGTCAGAAAAGTCAGAGACATACAGTTCTCCATAGAATGTGATAGAAACTGCTGAGTCACTTCCTGTCAGAACTATCAGGAAGTAAACACACAGTAAATTCACTTCCTGTCAGTTAGCACTATCAGGAAGTAAACACAGTAAATTCACTTCCCGATTATTTAAACTGCTATAATTTTTGAATAAAACATCTGACAGCGATGGGAGTGACCTTGTTTTATTCAGTAGGAAAATCTCTATAAAATATGTGTATTCATAAATAAAAGTTTACTGCTCCTTTAAGTATGAAAACTGCATGAATCCATTACACCACATATATAGTAAATATAATAATCATATGTTTCAACTCTAGTCCTCTCCACGGTATTGTGTCTCTGTTTCACTTATGATATAAAAAGGAGAGAAAGTTAGAAGTAGTTAAATATTAAAACCTTATCTTTTAAGATTATGTAAAGTAACACAGACACTAGACCTGTCCAGTGACTAACAGCACTTTGTAACACATTAAGGAGTCACCAGTGACTTTTACACTACATCCGGGCAAAGTTAAAGGGACTGCTGCCCTCCTTGTCATCCAAACCTTCCCCAGTTTACTTGGATGGATATTGGAGCTCCAATGGATCACGAACTGTGTTCTTCTCATATCTCGCTATGGCTGGAGCAGGCCACCTTCATTGTTGTTCTTGAGGGATTCAGGGATCATAGAGTATAGAGCTCCTTCTTCCAGAACGCATGGTATTCCAAATACCTTCCTTTAAGAGTGACAGCAGGCCCCAGGCTAGCAAACCTACGGTTCAGGTACTGTATTCCATTAATGTTCTGAACCTAGGCAAAATTGATTTTTCTCTGTAGTCCATTACAGGTTACTGGTAACTTTGGTATATATGTATAATAAATAAAGGCGCTCACCAGTATGTAAGGGGTAGAGATAGTGTGACAAGTATAAAACAAAAAAAGAAAAATGATCATAAAAAGATAGGTACACAGTAAAATGAATAAATCACATCTGCCTAAGATGTAAAACAATAGAGACCTATAGGTCTATAAATTGCTGACAGTAGTGGATCTACCAACTTCAATATATAGTACAGGTCACCATGCATAGATCTCTGGGTAATGGTGGAGATTAGTTCCTGGACCGATGATAAATGACTGATGAATGATGGAGGATGTTAGTAATAATGATATAATGGAATGTTGATGGATGAGAGATAAGTCAAACAGCAATGAAGATTTCAAATAATTCCATACACCGTTGAATCTCACTCAATACCACTGTGCAGCTTGTCCAAAACTCGGAGTCCGCTCGAGTCAATATATATGAAAAAAAGAATAAAGACAGAAGACAGCGCACCTGCGGTCTAAGTGTAGTATATAGGTGAAAAACCAATTTAAATAAAAATATGTATAAAAACTGCAATGAAAGATTGATATATAAATAAAATAATAAAATATTTATTGTGATGTATATAAAAAAACCAAAGTAAATATCTGTACCAAAAAATGGTTACATAAAGTAATTTAAAATCAATTTGAGGACATACAGCTAGATATAGAGGAATAGAATGCCTGTTGTATAGGCTCTGTATAGTGTATTGCAGGCAACAACTATATGAGGCTATTGCATGTAACTGGAATAGTCAAACTCCTTGTTGTATCCTCATATACAGAGTATAACACTCCATCAAAACAATAGTCTGCTCACCAGATTCCCCGTGGGTACAGGCATATCAAACAACCGATGGTCTCTGCCTCGAACTCCGCTCTTAGTTCCAGGCACCCGTTCGTCTCCAGTATCCACTAGTGATGCTCGAGTCCTTTACTGTGCGGCCGTATTGCACTCGATCGGTTACAAGTGTGTGCACTCTTGGGGTTTCCTCTCTTCAAAAAGACTGCGTCCTCTTAGTAAATCAGTACTTTTAATTTGTTCAACGCGTTTCTGGGCTCGTGGCCCCTTCTTCAGGAAAGTACAAAAATATTAGCGATTCTAAGTCAGAATCGCTAATATTTTTGTACTTTCCTGAAGAAGGGGCCACGAGCCCAGAAACGCCTTCTACGACCTTCTCTTCTCGCTCTCCTCTGGGAGCAGAAAAGCTCTGCCTTTTTGAAGGAACCATTCAGGCCCTTGTGGACAAGGCGGTCTTGGCACCAATTCCTCCTCAGGAAAGAGGGTTGGGATTCTACTCCAACCTCTTCATGGTTTCCAAGAAGGACAGCAGCTGTTGTCCCATTTTGGATTTGAAGGATCTCAACTCCTTTGTGGTCAAGTCCCAATACCGCCAGGAGTCGCTACGCACAGTGATAGCTGCCATGTCTCCTGAGGAATTTCTAGCTTCTCTGAATCTTCAGGATGCATAGTTGCACATTACCATTCATCCAGAGAGTTGGCAAAATCTCCGCTTTGCCTGCAACAGAAGGCATTTCCAGTTTTCTGCCCTCCCCTTTGGCCTGACCACGGCTCCTTTAATTTTCAAGAGTCCTGGGAGCCTTGATTTCCATCCTACATCGAGATAACATCAGAATCACCCCGTCCATTCATGACTTCCTTCTGAAGGCCTCTTCTCCAGCAAGTGCAGGATTGCATTCATGCTCTCTCCCATCACGGTTGGATCATCAATCTGGACAAGTCAGACCTTGTTCCTTCACAGAGGATGGTCTTTCTGGGCATTCTCTTTGACACTCAGAGGGTGATGGTTTTCCTCACGGACGAAGTGGCTCATCAGATTGCACTGAAGGTGCAGGCTGTCCTGAAATCAGGATCCGGTTCCAGCAAAGAAGCTGTCATCTCTGGTGGGGAAGTTAATTTCCACCATAGAGGCGGTTCTGTTTGGCATGGCTCATACCAGAGAACTTCAGAAGTTTCTAATCCTGGCATGCAGGGGTCGGCTGGATCTCCTGGAGAGGTCCTTATCTCTCCCTCTTCACGTGGAGCTGAGTCTCTCGGGGTAGCTCAACCTGAACAGTCTGCTGAATGGCAGGCCATTCATGGTGCCATTTTGGACAACAGTGACGACGGATGCCTGCCTCTCCGGTTGGGGAGCAGTTCTGTGGCACTTGAATGCTCAGGGTCGGTGGTCCCAGCAAGACTCTCCTTCCCATCAATGTCCTGGAGCTTCAGGTGATATTTCATGCCCTGCGACACTGGACGCGCCAACTGGAGGATTGCCCGGTCAGGGTCCAGTCGGACAACACCACAGCGGTAGCCTACATCAACAAGCAAGGCATCACAAGAAGTCTCGCAGCTTGGCTAGAGGTCAAGGCTATTTTGTCCTGGGCAGAGGAGCATGTCCCTGTCATTTCCGCAGTTCATATTCCTGGTGTAGACAATGTTCTGGCAGACTTCCTCAGTCGACACACAGTGGAGAGTGGGAACTGCATCAAGAGGTGTTCGGCCTCATTGTCCAGTTGTGGGGTCTTCCGTGCAACGATCTGATGGCAGACACAACAGGAAGGTTCCAACTTTCTGCTCTCGTTGGGCGGATCCCCTGGCTCTAGCAGTGGATGCCTTGTCGATCCAGTGGAATTTCCCTCTGGCATACATCTTTCCTCCCATTCCCCTGTTGCACAGGGTGATACTGAAACTGCGTTTCCAGAGCTTCTGGATCTCTCAGTGGCAGAACCTCTTAATCTTCTTCTATAGGGTTATCTGTGGAAGGAGGATGTTCGTCTGGCTTTGACGGCATGGAGATTGAATACTCAATTTTGAAGAAGGAATTTTCTTCTGGTGTGGTGGCTACTAAGCTTAGTGCCCATAAGCTGGTTTCCTCTAAGGCCTACCATCGAGTTTGGTCTACCTTTCTATCTTGGTGTGCTGATAGGGACCTGTCTCAGGATTTTGATCTTCCTACGGTCCTTTCCTTCCTCTAAAATGGTGTGGATAAGGGTCTCAGTCCGAGTTCTCTTAAGGTTCAGACTTGTGCTCTCTCTCTTTTCTTTCAGAGGCGCCTTGCTATTCTTCCTGATGTCAAGGTTTTCTTCCAAGGTGTTGCTCATAGCTGTCCTGTGTTTAAGTTTCCTGCTCCTCAGTAGGACCTTAACTTTGTTTTGGGCGTCCTTCACCACCCTACCTTTGAGTCATTGGCCACTGTTCCTCTTAGTCTGCCGACGTGGAAGATGGCTTTTCTCCTGGCAATTGTATCTGTTCACAGTGTTGCAGAACTGCATGCCCTGTCTTGTAGGCCACCCTTTTTTGGTGTTTCACAGGGACAAGGCTGTACTTTGCAGGAGTTTCTCCCGACGGGGTTGTCAGAGTTCCACATTAATCAGGAGATTGTGGTTCCTTCTTTCTGCCCTAACCCTACTTCTGACAAGGAGAAGGATCTTCACCTGTTGGATGTTGTGTGTTGTCTCAAGTTCTATGTGCATCGCACTCGGCCATTGAGGCAGTCTGGCACTGTTTTTGTCATTCCTGAGGGTCCCAGGGCAGGGAAGCCTGCTTCCAAGGTAACCATTGCTTCTTGGATCAAGTCCACTATTCTTAAGTCTTACAAACTTAGGAAGAAGCCTGTTCCTTTTCTGGTCATGGCTCATTCTATGAGGTCTATTGGGGTATCTTGGGCCTCTGCTGATCAGTTGTGCAAGGCGGCCACTTGGTCGTCCGTGCATACCTTCTCGAAACACTACCGTGTGCATGTGCTGGCATCGGCTGATGCCAGTTTTGGGAGGAAGATCCTGAAGGCAACCTTGCCTGTCTAAGATCTCATTAGTCTCTCAGTACTTTCTCACTTTTGAGCCCTGTTGGCTCTAGTTCTGTGTGACGGTTCCTGGGGTCTGTTTTACCCCTGTTCAGTGTCCACTGACACTTTGCGATTAGTGTTGAGCTGTTTATGATCTGTAGGTTCATTGGTGCTCTGAGTTTGGGGGCCTGCGCCTGGTCCTTGCCTTTCTTCCCGCCCTGGAGGTAATCAGGAAGTTAGAGAATGTCTAGTTATCCTAATTGCACTGTTCTGGTTTGTGGGTCTTCTTATCGGGTGCATCAAGGAACCATTTTGCCTTTGAGACCGAATCTTTTGATGCAGCGCCCCCTCTATTACCATGAGGTGGAAAGGCTGGCCTTGAAGTATGGATCTTGAAGAAAAATGGTTTCGGAGATGGTCGTGCTTACCATGAGCCAAGTGAGGAAACCCATTTCTTCAAAAGGCGTATCTTAGGATCTGCTACAGAAATGTATTACTTTATTACTAGATGTTAACACCTTTGTTAGAGGAGTGGCTTATACCTTCCCCTCCTTTAGGGATCCAACGCCTCCATGAGCCCTTACCTTGGTCCCTTTGAACATCTTTTATTGGTTTCCTTCCATTATTTTGATGTTTAAAATGGCCTCTCAGCCATTGTTTTTGAATGAAGAGTTGCCAAGTTAGAAGTCTTGTCTTGTAAGACTCCTTTCCTGGTCTTCCACCAGGCCAAGGTGATACTTTTGTACTACTAAAATGTTTCTTACCTAAAGTTATTTCAGATTTTCCACATCAACCAGGAAATTGTCCCTTGCTCCTTTTACCCTGACCCTTAAACCAAACAGTATTTTCACCTGGTGGGTGTAGTTAGATGTCTTAAATATTACATGCATCACACGCAGCCTTTTAGAAAGGAAGATATCCTCTTCATCATCGCTGAGGGTACTAGATCAGACCAGACCACATCCAAAGACAAGATTGCTTTTTGGATCAAGGCTACCATACAATAAGCATATGTGAACAGAAAGAAACCTATTTCTTAAAGAATTGCGTTGCGGAGGGATCCTGATGCCCGAACTTTTTTAATCCGAAAAATGAGGAGGGGGTTGTTGGTACTGGTACCGTGCAGCAATCGCATGCTGTAAGTACTGGTTTATGCTGTGGCTGCATTGAGGCAGTACATTGTATGGGCTTGGCACAGAAGGTCCACCCATACAACATGAGGCCTTGGCAACCTAAGGCTTAAAAGACCTAGGAGTTCCTCCCACATTGAGAGTAACCCAAGGAGGCAATCTTCAGACAGTTGCCCCTGTAAAAGTAAAAATGGTTCCCAGCAGGAAATGAGCCCTATACTTTCTAGAATGTCTCTCAGAAAAACTAGCAGATAGATGGAGTGTGGTGGGTAAAGCAGGGCAGGAGATGTTTATTGTTTTATACAGTGGCTATAAAAAGTCTACACACCCCTGTTAAAATGCCAGGTTCTTGTGATGTTCAAGAATGAGACAAAGATAAATCGCGTCAGAACTTTTTCCACCTTTAATGTGACCTATAACATGAACAATTCAGCTGCAAAACAAACTGAAATCGTTGAGTGGGAAAAAATAAAAAGCTCACAATAACCTGGTTGCATAGGTGTGCACACTCTCTTATAACTGGGGATGTGGCTGTGTTAAGAATTAACCAATCGCATTCAGTCTCATGTTGAATAGAAGTCATTACACACCTGCCATAATTTAAAGCGACTCCGATTAATCACAAATAAAGTTCAGCCGTTCTAGTAGGATTTTCCTGACATTTGCTTAGTTGCATCTCAGAACAAAAGCCATGGTACACAGAGAGCTTCCAAAGCATCTGTGGGATCTCACTGTTGAAAGATATCAGTCAGAAGGCGGGTACAAAATAATTTCCAAAGCATTAGATATACCATAGAACAAAGTAAAGAGAGTTATCATCAAGTGGAGAAGATATGGCACAACAGAGACATTACCAAGAACTGGACATCCCTCCAAAATTGATGAGAAGACAAGAAGGAAACTGGTCAGGGAGGCTTCCAAGAGGTCTACTGCAACATTAAAGGAACTGCAGGAATTTCTGGCAAGTACTGGCTGTGTGCTACATGTGACAACAATCTCCCGTATTATTCATATGAATGGCCTATGGGATAGGGTGGCAAGACGGAAGCCTTTTTTTTTTTTTTACAAAGAAAAACATCCAAGCCCGGCTGAAGTTTGCTACAACAAATATCAAGTTCCCCAAAAGCACGTGGGAAAATGTGTTATGGTCTGATGAAACCAAGGTTGAACTTTTTGGCCATAATTCCAAAAGGTAAGTTTTGTTCCAAACACAACGCTGCACACCACCCAAAGAACAACATACCCACATTGAAGCTTGGTGGTGGCAGCATCATGCTTTGGGGCTGTTTTTCCTCACCTGGAACCGAGGCCTTAGTCAGGGTGGAGGGAATTATGAACAGTTCCAAATACCAGGCAATTCTGGCACAAAACCTTTAGGCGTCCGTTAGAAAGCTGAAGTTCACCTTTAGGCATGACAACGACCCAAAGCGCACATCCAAATCAACAAAAGCATAGATTCGCCAGAAGAATATTAACGTTTTGGAATGGCCCAGCCAGAGCCCAGACCTGAATCCAATTGAACATCTGTGGGGTGATCTGGAGAGGGCTGTGCACAGGAGATGTCCTCACAATCTGACACATTTGGAGCGCTTTTGCAAAGAAGACTGGGCAAATACTGCCACATCATGATGTGCCATGCCCACTCTTGCTGTAATAAAATCAAAAGGTACTTCAACAAAGTATTAGTTTAAGGCTGTGCACACCTATGCACCCAGGTTATTGTGAGTTTTTTATTTTTCCCCCTCAACGATTTCAGTTTGTTTTGCAATTGAATTGTTCATGTTATAAGTCACATTAAAGGTGGAAAAAGTTCTGACATGATTTATCTTTGCCTCATTCTTTAACATCACAAGAAACTGGCATTTTAACAGGGGTGTGTAGACTTTTTATTTGCACTGTAGTTAGGGGATGCAATGATTTTCTCCTGGTGGAGCAAACCCATTGTTTACTTGCTGCTCTTTATAAAAAGATGTCAGCTTATAACCATCCCATTGCATCAGAGGAGCGCCTCATTGAGTGGAAGGGACTTGCCATTAGTGGAACACCTGCAGTGAGTGGTAGGTGTGCTCGGTCATTAGAAGAAAATCTGCAAAGGGTGGGGCTTGCCTTAGCAGAACACTTCTAGTGAGTGGGAAGGGCCAGCCATTGGAGGGGGCGGGAGAGAAAACACCTCCATTGAGTGGGTGCAGCCTGCCAATAGGAGAATACCTGCCTTAAGGTGGAACCATCATACATTTACACCACAATATATTACTATATAAAAGAATTAAACAAAATATACAATTTAAATAAAGTAATATGAACATCTCATTGTATGTAATAAAGAATACCTGTATGTAATAAAAGCTGCAAGGATACATAGCACATAAATATAGGGCAGCAGAGCATGATAGAAACTGTAGTAATAATTTATTATAGTCCTGCATATTATATTTATATACAACTGATAATATATACAATAAGTGTACAATGCTGTACAGACAGACGGTCTTTAATGCAGCTGTTTAGACTGAGAATGCAGTCTTGTACTAGATGTGCTATCTATTGTCGCTGTGCTAGGTCCAGACATGATTTGTCTATACGTGATCAATCCTTCTTGGCGCTAGACTTTGTTTACCCATTTTAGATATAGAACATTTATTCTTATACAGCCATCATAGATGTTAGCTTTTGTGACTTCTACAGTGTAAGATGTTCTCAATTATCTTCTCCTTCCTCCTCCTCCTCATCATCACGCAGCAGAGAGGCTCCCAGGCTCTGAAGATTGTCCAGTATTGATGAAATTGATTCTAGGAGTTAAACATTTAAAACAAAGAACAACATATTAAAAGGGGGATCTTTATGGGTCAGGGAATACAGGAATTAAATGCAATCACATTTATTGGTGTGAAAAATAGGATTCTATGGGGATATTGAGGTAGCCCATACACACCCTGCTTTTGTTGTAAGAAACCAAATCTGATGCCATGGCGAACCTATTGGGTGTTTATGGGCTCGAGAGACCAAATTGGGAAAACCTAATGTTAAACTGTCCTTACCACTATATAGTGCCTTCAGTCGAGAACAAATTTCACATTGTTAAAGTGGAACTACCACCCCCCTAAAGTTGCCCCCAAAGAATTACCTACCCGGCGATTAGCTGCTCAATAGTACTAGTCACCAGAATTATTACCTCGTTATAGAGGATTCCTACTGGTCCTGGGACTGACAGCCAGGAAACAGCGCAGACATCTTTGCATAGTGACATCTGCATGCCTGCCCTGTCAGTCCCTTTCGGTACCATTTGGCTCCTAGCAAAACCTCCTAGAGCAGACTGGGACTGATAGCACAGACCTCACTATGCAAAGATATCTGCGCTGTTTCCTGGCTGTCAGTCCCAGGACCATTAGGAATTCTCTATTACGAGGTAATAATTCTGGAAACTTTAGGCGGGGTGGTAGTTCCACTTTAAAGAAACAGTAAAACCTAAAAACTAGCTTATACTACTAAACCTAAAACTAGCTAAAATATGTCCTCAACCCCCCCCCCCAGCCACTGCATGTTATCAGGATATATACGGTTAACCATATGAGTGCAAGGGGGTATATCCCTCTGGCAATCAAAGGGTTAAACGCAAGTGAATGTTATTAACCTGAGCAGAGCATTCAGAATGATTGAACCACAGATTGATTCACCTGTGTTAGTGTGAGAAGTCCTGCACCACTGTGAGGGCCCCTGTGCCATTACTGTCTAATAGGATGTGACGCCCGTGTTCATAAACCAGTAACTTATATTCTAGCATCTGTTCATGAGGTACGTCTGGGGAAGATGGCCTTGGCCCCAGCTGGACCAAGGTTTTGCAGTCAGTACGTCAGAACCACTGGAGCTAGGTCAGTGCAACTGCTGTTCGACACAGAGTAAGGCCTAATTCACACGGGCAACTTTGTTGCAACAAGTCTCAATTTTTTTGATGAGACAATTTGCATTGTAAACATAAAAGTTACCATCGTTTTAAATAGCGACCATGTATAACTGCAACAAAATCATGTGTGCGAAACAGGCCTTACAGCAGGGGTGAGCAATCAGAGGCCCCCCGGGTTGTTGTGGACTACAACTTCCATCATACCCAGCCCGCCAACAGCTAGGGACGATGGGAGTTGTAGTTAATAAGAGCCAGAGCACCTTAGGTTGGTCATCCCATCTTATATGGCATGCGAACACCTAGTAACGGTGTTATTTTATGTCCTAGCACTGCTTAAATGAATTGCACTCCTCCCAGGATCAGTCCAGGCACGATACTTTTATATCACAGAACAGTGTGAACAACATGCGGACTACACCAACCAAATACAGACAAAGCACATTTAGTTTACTCTCTTTATTGGATGCTTTCCGAAAACCAAACTGCACTGTATCAGGGTAACTCAAACCATGAATGTCAGTCTTTACAGAAAAGCGTTTTCTTACCTTTTTTGGCATGAGTAAAGTGAGGTGCTGAGGTCTGGGTCTCTGGCAGGATCTGTGTCTTTTCTTCACCTCTGTCCTTGGTCTGAATTACGGCCGTCCTATTCCTCTGATACATGGTTAATAATCCCTCCTGTCTTAGTGTGGCCTGGAACAGAGAAAGAGAACTGTGGTCTGTGACAACTTCAGTACTACTGCATAATTACCAAATGTAAAAAGGAGGGTTTAACCCACTGAAATCTACAGGGACTTTAATTTCTCCTTAACAGTACAGTTGGTTGCCCCAAAACGTAGCTTCCTTTATGAGACCTCTACGATCAGACACATATTACTATTAGGTACAATCATGGCAATGGTGGAAGAAAATATAAAACGTTTAACTCCGATTACCAGACACTCCTTTTTCACTTAACCCTTTGAGTACCAGAGGGGTACTCAAGGCATTGCAATGAGTTGCGTAACCTCTGGCATTCAAAAGGTTAAAAGCATTCCAAGATTTCTAGACACACAAACAGCCCTCTCTGCTCAGTACTCGGAATACAAGAACTTGATACACTGAGGTGCAGGAGGACTTAACTGTTTGAGTGCCAGAGGGGTATCCAATGCATTGGTTAGCAAAGTGTTAACAGTGGGACAAAGAAACACCCAATCTGAGTGCAGATGAGGACAAGCTGTCCCCAATATTTTGTCCTTTCTGTTGGTTCCGGAAGCAGCTGCATTCAACAATCCAATTAATGATCTTTCTGGGATATGGTACGAGTCGCAGTCCAGGCTGTGGAACTGTGAAACTTGGAAAGAACAACTTGCACAAGATGATGCTCACATGAGAAGATCATACTATCATACAGTAGCTGTACTTCATGCAGGGAAAGATCAAGGGACCATCTTCTCTTCACCTTTTATAGTTCCTAGATTTTTTTCAGTAAATCAATGTCAAACTGGCAGATCAAAAACATGCAATTATCTACCTCCAAAAACCCTTTCTAAACATGAAGGCTAGGTCAGAAGACTCATATTTTTCTCAACGGCAGAGCAATATTTCAGTAGATTTGTTACTGCAAGTTGTAATCTGCTTTCTCTACATGATTACCATGTTTTTAAATATCAGGAACCACCACCAACATCCCTAAGAATTACCTATTCATGGTTTTCTGTTACTCTCCTTGTCGTTCCCAAAAACAAAGGCGTTTTCCGGCTACACCTAGGTCTCAAATACCTCGCAATAGTCATAGCTGGCAAGTAAACAAAATAATTCACTTCTTCTCTGAAATAAGAGACGTATTTTCATATTCAGGTCATTGTTACCTGAGCTCAGCATTTCAAGAACATCTTTAGGTTTAGGTATTTTCCCTTTGTGTTCCTAATGATTCCTAGAGTGTCCAAAGTTTCAGCTTCATTGGCAGCATATTTGAGACCACAAGAGGTCACGATCCAGCTTTCACGGCCACATCTCTGGACAGCAAAATGCACACAACTGTCCATTTCAGATGCATTTAATCCAGTTTTAGAGGACTTTCAGCTTATATACTTGCCTCTCACTGGACTTTAACTGGTGACCTTGCGACTGATAGTCCTGAACTTTCTAGCTCAAGAATTTGTTAAGCAGGCTTTCTGCGACAGTCTTCTTCCTGCTGTATCCACCCCCCCGCCTTCTGCATCCTATTTCTGATTGGTTGATCATGCCAGCTGCCTCTTGTTGGGAGGCTATTTAACCTAGCCTCCCTGAATTGCTTGATCCAGGCTTTACCAGATTTTGTACAGAGTTTCACACTTGCCAGTTCCCTTATTCACAGCTGCAGTAACTTGGGGGCTCAACCCCTGGTACAAGCAGTTGTTCAGGTACTCTGCACAGCCTGAGCCTACCTCTCACAGCCATTAGTATTCTGCTTGTCTACATCAGTTTGTATCAGACTCATGCCCGAGACTACTTAAATTTGGAGACTCAGCCCTTGTGGGCAAAAGGTTTCTTCTTTTTATTCTGTGCCTGTTTTAAGACCTACAGAGGGACCTGGCCTTGTTTGCAAAGCTGGCACCTCACCTTGGACTATCCAGAAACTTAAACCTTGTGTCTCATCCCTTTGAGAAGAGTAACCACTTGCCCCAGAGTCTGCACCCACCACCTGACTTCCACAATCTGGCCCTGTGCTAGGTTGCCCGGCCACGTTTGTGCCTACGGACCTGGTTCCATCTCCATCCTCCACTTGTGTAGTTTTGCATTAAGTGTTACAATTTTCTCAGGTATTACACTATGATAATTTAGACAAATTAAACCTCTTTTTCCAGCGTGCGCATGACCTTTCCAAATCTCAATATGTATCACCTCACAACCAATGGTGCACTCATAAGCAAACAATAGGACATAGAAAAGAAGGTAAAAGATACCAAAGAGCAACCTTAATAAAAGAAGCTTAATTAATGAGGCACTCAATTTTCTATGGAATTCAGTATCTCACAACCTCCAGATGATATCTTAACATTTCCGAGTTGTATCTGGGCCCTGTTGATAGGCCAAACATCTTTGATACAAAATTGATTTTAGTGCTGTGCACAGTCTAGATTTCTACTCTCCATTTTTCCATTCCACTCACACTTCTTCCCACTGGTGGCTGCATCATCAATACTTATAAGCACATCAGATTCTCTTTCTGTTATTGAGTGGACAGTGATAAACACCAGACTGAGTATCTCAACCTGGGAAACATTTTCTCTACAGTCTTCAGTCAACATATTAGTTCCAAACCCAAAACACTCTCTACCAATTAATATTCTACAACTCAGGGCAGTCTATAAATCCTTTTAAACTTTGAAACGCTAGTGAAGGACCATTAACATTCGGATTTAGTTCAACAAAGAAACTGGCATTATAGAATATATTCATGATGTGGGATCCTGGAACAAAGTAGCCTAGTGAGAAGACTTTAACATCATAATCGAGGCAGGAAGGAGTGGTACAACACTATCTACAATTTACATTCCAGAGTAGAAAATAGGGAAACATACTACCATAGCAGCACAACAATAGTCTCCAGTAGTGGGAGCTACAACGTCCTGTCTTGAAGCACAAATAGGAATTTGGGGACTCCTAGGGATGGACCTGATGAGGTCTCTGCAAAACATGACTGACAGATTTCTGTACCAGAAGATACCTCAGAGATGTGGTGATTCCTTGGGCATACAGACTGGCATTTTTTATTTTTTTTCCCACCCTTGGCTGGGCATGATTCCCAGGGTCATCACAAACTTTCAGTGGGAACAAGCTTGTGTCCTTATAGCAACAGCATGGCTATAATGTTCTGAAAACATTGTATAAACCATTTAAACTCCACCTACTGTGTGTAATTGCACCTCATCTATCATCGTTATGGAATCAGTACTCCAAGAAGGTGAGATCACTTCTGGACTAATGCAAAAACATGCGCCAGTTTTGGAAGAAAGTCGGCAGAGGATCAGCAGTAGATAGCAAAAGGGAAAAAAAAAAAAAAAAAAAAGTTACATGTGAGGCTTTACAAGAAGAGGAAAAGCAGAGTTTAAAAGTCTGAAGAGCCAAATAAAATATCCAAAAAGGAGTGCCATCTCTGTAAGGAGGAGCCACATGTGCTACCTTTTGTGTAAAAGACTCTTAAGATTCTGTGACAACATGGACAATATACAAAACTTGATCATAAGAGAGCCAGGTTTTAGACCTTTCTATAGATGTGCTTGAAGTAAAAGGAAGACTCGCAATCTAACAGAGAAGTAATATGTAACTACATCTTATTGTTCACTATATCCAACACAAGCTCTCCTAAACACTGTAAAATGAGGTCGTCAAAAATCTGGTACCTTGTTTTAGTATGTGTTGGATGATTCTTTCTGAAAGGCTATGAAGTTTATGAAAAAAAAAATTAAATTCCAAGCTGGTAGAGCAAGATTGGGATGTTACAATGACCTTTATAAGAGGAGATTTTATAGTTCTCCTGTTGAGAGTTCTATTAGAGAATGTAACCACGGCCATCATGGATCTGCTGGTACAATAAGAAGGATGTGATCTTGTTCATCCCTGAGGTTGGAATCATGAACAAAGGAATTAGCTGTGTTAGACTGTACACCTTTGGTGTCTAGAGCCACTTCCCTGGAATCTCCTGAAGCTGTACAGAACAGTGGCAGAAATGTGTTACAGAGTGATGCCATCCAATCTATTCCTGGGAAGCTACTCCTATTCCAAAAGACAATAATAAAGGAGAAAGGTTGTCTAGCTGCAGTACTCTGGTCGGTCTCACATTTTTCTACCCTCTGGGAAAAAAACCCACCACTGGGTGTTTTAACGGGCCATGTAATGAACTGCTAACGGAAGTTCATCTAGTATTACGGCCCCTACACTAACGTGTGTTTTGGCACATAAAAAAAACAAAACAAAACAAAAAAAAACCCCAAAAAAAACAAAACAAAAAAAAAACCAACACGACCCAATATGCCATTTAAAGGACTGCGTTAGCTGAAAAACATCTGAAAAGGGACTCACTTAGCGCCTAAAACTTAACGGACTTTGCGGTCAAACAAACTGGGTCTTATCAGATCTTTTGCCAGCTAACTCAGCTATTAACTGGCAAACAAAAAAAACAAAAAAAAACAAAGTCCTCAGTGGATGTATTGATATGGGGCCCTAAGCCCTACATCAATACATCCAAAGTGCCTAAAACGTGTCAAAAGTTCGTAGGATTAACCCTATGAGTGCCAGCGGGGTATAATTACCCTGCCAGCATTCACAGGGTTAACCAGACTAAGTAAAGCAACATCGCATTAACACTTACCAGTAATCATGATGTCCAGTTAACGATTGGTGCTTGGCAGTATGCCAGACACCGATAGTTAATTGTTTTTTACTGTTAAGTTCCCAATATCGTTGCTCTTAGCGGCATTTTGGGAACTTAGCTCACAAAACGGACGTTCAGCTTAACGTCCTTTGTGATTTTAGCTGGCAGGGCCTTTGAATACCGCATTAGACATGTTAGTTTAACAGCCGGTATTCACTTTGGCCCTACCGACTGGTTTAACGCCTGCCTTTAAATCTGCCCCTCAGTGTCTAAACATTTTGCACATAATCTTGTATTGTTTGAAACTTTACTACCACAATTAATGCACAAGGCAGCAGTGCTGCTTAGTTTTCTTCTCCTCCATAGTGAAGTGTATTAGATGTGGTTTAAAAAAAGAAAAAAAGGGATTAATATAAGAAATTACTGGAAAACAACGAAAATTAGTGGACACTCACTCAAGGTGCTCTAAAAAGTGCAAAAAATATAAATAAAGCATATACCAGAATATATTGGATGCTAAGCATAAAGCTGCTAACACCCCAAGACAAGTATGCCAAGTCTTACTAAAACAAAAATATGCAGGACAGCGCCACTTTAAATCCAACCCAATAACCCTAAACGGGTTTTAAATAAAGAAGCAGCAGATTACTAATAAAAAAATACTTTACACTAATGTACAAACTAAAAACATAAAACCCACCCAAAACATCATTACAATCAAAAATATTTAGGGGATATTGGGTTGGATTTAAAGTAGAACTCTCCTAGATGTCTTTTTATAAGAAATTATTGGGTTGTAACAGCGTGTCCGAAGCGAAGTCAGATGGCAAGGCTATGCGGACATCTATAGAACTGCTTTAATGATGCTAGTTTGTTGCTATCCGTTAATATAATATGCTGTCCGTTTGTTTCTGAACTAGAATAGGATGCCTTGCTGATATAGGCAATGAGGACTTTGTTTTCAATCATGTGGTACTAAAACCTCTGCTCCAACAAAGCTAGACTGTAATGTCAGCGCTTTCTCTCCTGTGAGGTGATTTTGTACGAGCGCATGTATAAACGTGCACACACGTGGCTGGCCGGCCCAATATTAAAGAGGTAGTAATGTTTAATTTTAAATTGCTTGAATATTGTAGGCATTAAAAAAAGATTCAGAGAAGTCTGCCATCTAGCTGACAGCAGAAGATTCCAGTCCTGGGACCGGACGGCGGCTCTTCAGCACAGCCGAAATCGTGCGGTTTACAAATAAATACTTCTTTGGAATGGTCTACAAAGTGTGCTGGCAAACCAGGCACACGTTGTAGACCGTTCCAATTAAGTATTTATTTCTAAATAGCGCAATCTCGGCTCTGCTGAAAAGCTGCTGTCTGGTCAAATGACCGGAATCTGCAGCTGTCAGCTAGATGGCAGACTTCTCTGAAACAGCCAGGAAAGGGTAACTTTAGCAAGTTATATCTCTCAAACAATAAAGGTTTGAGAGATGAGACTTACACCGATGTTAATCTTTTTTTAATGCCTACAATATTCAAGCAATTTAAAATTAAAACACTACTATCCCTTTAAGGAGGAAACCATGCATTGCGAGGGAAATAAGTAGAACATGCAGTGTAGCGTGTCTTTCATAGTATATGGAGGGGAACACTAAAGGGAAATTATGACCTGGTATCAAGCTTCCTCCCTCTCATCCAATGGCGGAGATTGGGTCTCCACAATATTAATTAATATACTGTCCTAATTAAGGTAGCATGAGTATAAGTGGAGTTAATACAGGTGGACTCCTCCCACAACGTAAGGACCCCCAGAAGCTTAGAAAGTAAATAAAATAATAAAGTTGATAAATTAAACTTGATAAAATCGTTCCCTGAAGAAGGAAAAACCCTGGACCTCCTCCTGAGGGATACTCTTTAATAACGAACAGTTGAATTGCAGGAGGAGGGTTTAGCAACTAGGAAGTGGTAGTGTATCTTAGTGCTCTGCCTCATGTAAGCACACAACTTAACCCCATGGTCTCTGCATCCCTCAATGACGCTAGAGATATTAATGTTCTTTTCAGAAGATAATTTCTTATTCTCACAAATACCTAATGCCTGCTCTGCAAGGTGTTGAATTCTGGAAGAATTCTGTTATATGTTCCTGATATTTGCCTAGTGGGAATAAGATGGCTTTCATTGCCTGAACAAGAATAAACTTACAATCATTAGGTTCTTGTCCCTTTCTGCTTCCTGTATCTGGCGGCTCAGCTGCTCCTCCCGGGTCCGTGCAGCATCCTCCATTGTGCGCATGGTCTCCTGGCTCCTAGTCTTCTCCCTCTGCATCTGACGTTCTGCCTGACGGAGAGCAACCACTGGCAAAGGGCAGTAGGATTAGTAGTACTGGAAGCTGTGTGTAGTTTATTATGCTTGTGTGCATTACATGTGTGTAAACATTAGTTTAGGAAATGTGTGCAGAAACCATGTTACCACAAGATGTGGTGCTAGTATTGCTGGGACTAGAAAAAAACAAACAAACAAAAAAAACACTGGTTTATGAATAAAGCAGAAATTAGCATGGAATCCTGTGTGAACAGAGACAGCTGTGATTAATATAGGATTAATGTGTGCTCAGAGAAAATGAGATTTTTTTACTTATGGATAAAGCCTTTTTTCTTAGTCCGTTCTGGTCTTGCTAATATTGACATTTTTGTACACGGATATTAAGGGTTTGATAAAGCAGCTACTGCTGCGAAACGCGTACCCTTTCTAGCGCTTTTTATTAATAAAACTGTATTATTCATCAGTCCAGAACGGTTTCTTTCTTTTTTATCTTTATGGTCATATCGACATATAGTATTTCTTTTTTCCTGTTTGGATTTCTGTGGAGTATCACTGGAGTTCCAGTTCCTGTAATGTGGAGATTGGTTCCAGTGGAGGACGTGAACAGTGGACATCATATGCCTTTACAGGGATGGGTAAAGTACCCTGCAGACTTTTTAAGTTGGTGACAGGTATAAGCCTGATTACTAACATTTATTAAATGTGCATTGATCTATTGTGTATATACACTCTGCCATCTTACCAACTCTGGTAATACGCTATAGGCGCCTCTCCTGTTTTGTTTTGTTTTTTTTTTTCTCTCTTTGCATATTTTACTTCTACTTTGTGGATGATTGTGGAGGAGCGGAGCAGCCTGAGTTTACTGCTGGAGGGGAGCAGTTCCAATTATACCCCAAAAAAACTCATATAGCTGAACAACACATATGTGTTAGTGTCAGCCACCTATTTTGTAAGTGCAATTTCATTGGTGGTGGTGGGTGTTTTTTTACCATTACGTTAATACACTAGGAACGCCTCTTGGTTTTTTCTTTTGTTTGTTTCTACTGCTATGGAGGTAAATGACATTGTTTCTGTGAAGAGAGATAAACCGCTGCAGTACTGGAGGGCTCCGTTGCTGCAGGGCGAAGCAATGGCCGCAGCTCTTGAGAGAAATGATGATGTGCTTGTGCAAGCAATGTTAGCGCGCTAGAAGCACCAAAATAAAAAAAAAACTGGCTGAGAAGACAACTGTAGCAGAGAACAACTGTATTGCGCTCTGTCCTAGACCGGTAAAGAACACAATACAGGAATAAAAATTAATAATGTATAATGAATACATAAAACATGTGTATGTCCCACGAAGCATCACACCTAACTAATAAAGCTCTCTTTTTCCCTCTCAGGCTTGGGCCTCCAATACAGCATAAAAATTAACTATTTCAACGGAAAGAAGCTTAGAAATATGGAGTCTGGTTATGAATGAGGACTCTCATCGTAAAGTGGGGGTCCCCAGAAGCTTTGAATAAAAATATTTAAAAAAAGTCTAAGTAGAGATTTCTTCAGGAGAACTGTAACCCTGTACCTCCTTGAGGTGCACTCTTAAACTGAAGATAGCTGTGCAGGGGAGGGTTTAGCAGCTAGGAAGTGGGAGGAGTTTTCTTTTGTTTAGAGTGCCCTGCCTCCTATAGGCATGCTGATTAACCCCATGGTCCCTGCATCACTCTAAGCCCCGTACAATATGCTGTGAGTGATGGGAACATGGGGAGGGAGATTGAGAATTCCCAATAAAATTTAAAAACTGGTCCTATCCTCTTGAATGCTACAGAGGTTTCCAAGAGATCGCTTCACAATGCATAGGAGACCTCTCTGACATTCAGGGGGTTGAAAGACCCATTTAAAAATCACTGTAACTTTGCAGAATATTCATTTACCCCCCCCCTATGGTAAAATAGGCTTGGTCTAGAATTGGTGTGGTGTGTGATGAAACTGGGTTATACAGTGTGTTGTGACTTGGTGGGTACAAGTTAAGTAGGTGTGCAGGAAGTGAACTGGATTAATGCAGGATGCAATGAGTGCACAGGAGGATGTGGCTTTAGTATTAGTAGCTGTGTGTGCAAGAAAAACATACTTGTCTACACAATGTCACATTAACACAATGCATTAGAACGGCTGTTCACAACCTAGGATCTGTGAAATTCCAAGTGTTCCTTAAAGGGATAGCAATGTTTTATAATAAAAGTTGCTCTAATTAATCCTCATAGTATTTGGACTTTGGAGAGTGTTATTTCAATTCGGTCAGAGCTGCAGTTCAAGAGTAATTCAAAGACAAAGTATCCCCCTCCCACCCCTTTTACAGATGTAACACTGCTCAGCCAGAGCAGAAAGGAGGTGCCCAGATAGACTACAGAGCGGGACAATCTTCAATTAAGATAAGGGAAAAACCTGTCAAGGGGGGCAGGGCTTTCATTGTTCCCATAGGAAGAAGACTGTCCCCTGCTGTTATCTGTCTGGTCTATGGACTGCATTCCACATCTGAGAAGTGATGGCTTACACTAGGTAAAAGGGGTGGGAGGGGAAACGTTGCTTGTGAATATCTCTCAAACCATAAAGGTTTGAGAGATAAGACTTATATCGTTCTTCATGTTTTTTAATGCCTACAAAATAAAATAAAGATAAAATGAAGTATTACTATCCCTTTAATGTAGTACAAGGGATTCCACAGAATCAAATGTAAATTATGGAGAACAGGGAAAAAAGACCTAGCCCACGCTAACAAATAATTATCAGATGCAATTACCTGGTAATTTTTACCAGATAATTTAGAGCCATATGCTACAAGGACAAGTAGAGTGATTTCAGAGCACAGATGAGACCCTCCAGTGGCTGTCAGATTACAAACACCAGGGGGTTATTATGCATGAAGGTGTGATAAGAAGGTGATAAAGTGGAGAGGACTTCTCAAATTCCTATGTTATAGTATGTATGTATGTCTTTATTTATATGGCACCACACAGTATACGCAGTGCCTTACAATAGAAGTAAGTTACATTAAATAAGAGGGGATAAAATAAGTGCCACATTCATAGAAACATTCGGAGAGGGGTCCCTGCCCCAAGGAGCTTACAGTCTAAATGGGTAATACAAGACAGACAACAGGGTGTCAAGTGCGGAAGTTAATTGTATGAAGCCAATGCACCAAGATATCTCCCACTTGAGAAATCTTAGTGCAGTGACACCATAGAATAACAAAGGGACAGGAGAAGTCCTCTCCTCTATCACACCATAGAGCATCTCCCCACTGCAGTTTCTGGAATGATGGGAGTTGTAGTCTAGTAGCAGCTGGAGAGCCTCATGTTGCTCACCTCTGTTACAGAGCAAACCAATTGCACCTAAAAAAATTAAAATATCCCATTGATTTAGCAATTTTAGTGCCAGAGGGGTATGCAACTCCTGACACTCAAACAGTTAAATGTGGCCCTAAACCTCCTGAATGATAGAAATCTCCATCTCTTTGCTTTGAAATGAATTGAAGACTCCTCTAGCATTCAAGGGGTTAAATGCATCATTTAAAATAAATGGAGATCTTTATTGCCACTTATGCTATAGTTGGTTTGCATCAGAATTGCTACACTTCTCTCTCTGTGCGTTGGCCCTTGATAGCTTGCAAACCCCTTTAGGTACTATAAAAGAAGTATCCAATGCAGAGATTTAATTGGAAACTAAATGTTTCCACCATTTACCTGCTTTTGTGTGCTCTCGTCTCGCCTCTTGTAGATGCTTCTCCATCTGCGCCAACTGCTGTGTGTTCTGCTCCTCTATCTCACTCACTCTGCTCTGCAGCACTAGAGAAAGACAGATCCTGTAGTACATCCACAAATCACATGTGGTCAAATAAACAGTCACTGCAGATCACTTCTCCATTCCGTCAGGGACCCCACACAACACTAAGCATCCATCTATTTAGGGGCCAAGGGACACCTTTATGTGTGGTGGTGGTGCGTGTGTGTGCGTGGCAAAAACCAAACAGCCCCAGTGTTTTTTCATCAATTGTATACCCTTTAATTTCATATTTATTTGTTAATTTTTACATGTATTCCTGTTGCATCTCAACTAACGGAGGATAATGGGAATTGGGGTCCAGCAACAGCTGTGTGATGACGGATGCACATCCCTGGATTAGAGAGCCCATGGTCTGCACGTGGGTCATAAAGCCAATAGTGCCATGTCTTGGGTGACCCACACCTTCCCACTGCCAATGTTCCTTTTCCATTCCTTCAGTGACCTTACATTGCTCTGTTCATAGTTCCTATCCTTTACTCACAAATTACTGGTCCGTAAGTGAATAAACACAGTTCCACCACGCTCCCTTTTGCTATACCTGGACAACTGCTACTTCCATTTCATCCTGCTCTCGAGTCCTCTTTGCTAGAACCTTACTGATCCCAGAAACAGTTCTACCAATAGCCCTGAAACCCGAGCACATACCTCTCTCGTATTCTCCTTTTTGTCCCTGCAGTGTCTCTCTCAGCTGTGCTGCATTCTCACAAGTCTCCTGCAGTCTCCGCTCAGTCTCTTCCAGTTTCTCTCTTAGCTCGCTCTCTCTCCTCTCTGTCTCACTGAGAGACTGACGCAGAAGCGATGTAGTACGATGACACTCTGCTAACTCCAGTTCAACTGCAAGGAGAGAGCGGTGTAAAGTGCATTTCTACACTGCACAAGGCAGAGTCCTAGCTCCCTGCTGTCAGTTTCACTCTGCACGGGAGACAGACTTGTAGCTCCTTCTGTGTCACCCTAAAGGGAAATGCACAGACACATAGCTCCTTCTGTGTAACGATCACACTTACATTTTTCCCTGGCTTCTGTCACTTTGCTCTCTATCATCACAGCGCTATGTTTCAGTTCCTTGCTCAGCCGGTCTCTTTCCTCATGTAAGAGCTTCACTTCTTTCTCCAGATCTTCATAGGAGGGTCTGCAGCTGAATAAAAAATATTTACATCGCAGACACTTGTGTCATCAGTGTTACTGACCCCTGTGCTCTATCTTCTATATGTCCTCACTGATTGTATGACCTCACTCACCTCCTTGCACTCAAACACTGGCTCTGTAGGTCACCTATTTGCTTCCCCATTGCTCTGTCACCAACTCTTTGTGACCTCTTTCACTCTACCCTCTAACACAGTCATTGCTCCTTGGACCTTGTTCTATGCCTATGACTGGATTCTAAAGTCCACCACCACTCATGTTTTGTACCACTGACTTGATATCCCCTCTGGCCCGTATGTTTTTTGGGAGTTTTTGTCACTGACTAGGTATCCCCTCTGCCCCTCAAGTTTAGTTTTTTTTTTTGTTTGTTTGTTTGTTTTTTGCCACAGACTAAATCTCCCTAGCCTTGTGTTCTGTGCCAGTGAATGGAACCTCTCTGTCCCTTCCCTGCCCTTAATGCTGAACCCCAGATGACTGAAGTCCCTGCACCAGTCCTGTTGTGTGCTTCTGGTGTGACTGTGGTTACTTACAAGTCAACTTCTGTAACTGTATCCTTGGGTCTCTCCTCCTCGGTCAGTTTTATCAGTGCCAGTCGTTGTGCTACTAAACCTAATGCACAAGGGGGAGGAAGGTAAAGAGAAAGGAAATTTTTAAAAAAATATTTAAATAAATAAAAAAGGAGAATAGATTAGTCGTGGGATAAAAGATGGAGACACAGCTAGATGCAAGTAAAGTAGCACATTATAAGATACAAGAAGAGGAAAATTAATTAAAACATACTCTATCCTGCATGTAAAATGGAGATGGGGGAAGCTAAGTTATTGAGCACATTATACACATAGGAGTCACTGCTGTTGCCCATTCTTACCCTGTGTTGTGTCCACCCTCTTGGTGGCAAATGACACTCTCTGCCCTAGCGTCACCAGGCGTAACAGTGCTCCCCTCAAGGATGCCTCTTGGGCAGACATTGTCTGCACAAAGCTAGGAGAGGAGGCAAACAAAAATGTACATTATTATAAAATACGTTCCATGATATATGTTTGGTTAGCCTGACATATGGCTGAGATGAACATTGGTGAGATTCTAGAGCATGAGATTACAACCAGGCCAGTTAAAAGGCATCATCCTACAATTCCCATTATATTAAAAGTACTATCAAGGTAACACCCTAACTTGTACAAGAAAACCCGTGTCATTCTTACTTGTCGACCATCTGCTTTAGGTGTAGCACAGCCTGCTCCGCTTTCTCAGCTCTTCTAAGCTGCTGGGTGGATGTAGCTTGTGAGGCAGATAATTCATCCTGCAAAGACTAGAAAAACAATATATTATTTAAATATATCGGGAATGTCTGACAGTAATGCGGAAATGCTGTGGTCATTGTGTGAAGTACAAGTCATTGTGCATTGGAAGTGACACCCAGGAGGTCACTCTGGGTGTTACACACAATGTGGTCATTAAAGGGATAGTAATACTTCGTTTTATCTTTATTTTATTTTGTAGGCATTAAAAAAACATGAAGAACGATATAAGTCTTATCTCTCAAACCTTTATGGTTTGAGAGATATTCACAAGCAAAGTTTCCCCTCCCGTCCCTTTTACCTAGTGTAAGCTATCTCTTCTCAGGTGTGGAATCTGGTTGTAAGACTAGACAGATAACAGAAGGGGACAATCTTCTTCCTATGAAAGCAATGAAGGCCCTTACCCCCTTGACAAGTTTTTCAGGTTTTTCCCTTATCTTAATTAAAGATTGTCCCTCTCTGCAATGTACCTGGGCACCTCCCTTCTGATCTGGCTGAACAGTGTTACATCAGTAAAAGGGGCGGGAGGGGGATACTTTGTCATTCAATTACTCTTGAACTACAACTCTGACAGAATTGAAATAACACTCTCCAAAGTCCAACTACTATGATGATTAATTAGAGCTGCTTTTATTATGAAACATTACTATCCCTTTAAATCTGATGTGAGGAAGTGGAAGCTAGGAGGCTGAGTTGTCAATGAACTGCAAGCATGGCTTGACTGATATATGGCAGAATGAGTATGAAAGAAAAATGGGATTTGGGAAGCTCATACAATGTTGAGTGCAGGAACCCAAAGCCCTGCAGGTGTTCAGGACTACTATACTCCCTTCAACCCCAACCAACCATTGGCTAGTTGAGGATGATTAGAATTGTAGAGCAATGTATGGCCCTCAGATGTAGTACTCAAGGGATTAAAGACTGAAAACAGAACAGAATTTAAGGATACCTTTCCTTGATCCTAGGTATATTAGTCAAAATGAATGAGCCACTTATTAACTCACCTATCTTAAGTAGGGACAACCTTTAATTCTGGCTTGTATATGATGCTTGAGGACAGATGTGAAACACAGTGGTTTAGCTCTCTGGTGACATCCTGTGGTCACTAGAGGTATATTACTTTAGGCAGTGTGTAATGATGGAGTGAGTCTGATCTCTGAGTGCATTACAGGACGTGTATTCATATAGGTATGGCAGTGCCCTGAAATCATTGTTTGTCACCTGGATTCGGACTCTCTCCATCTCTAGCTCAGCTGTACGGTCTTGCAGGGTGTGAGTGAGGAGGATCTGCTGATGACCACTTTCTTGCAGAGAATTTTCCAGCGATAAGACCTGGCTCAGTCACAATTTACAAGGGAAAAAAAAATGAGAAAGCTAAAAAGAAAGATACAATAAGGGGAAGAGAAAAAGAAAATTGTGTATATGACAAAGAAAAGAAGGGAGTTGCTGGAACAGACATTTAACTCTGTGGATGCTAGCGAACTACCCAACAAATTGCTTGTGTGTTGAAGACATTCTAAGCATCCAAGGAGTTAAACATTAGAATGACTGGCATCACATGGGCTTGAATCAAATTAAACACTCATACCTACTCCACACCCCCACTCTCCTCTTTCCCTACCCGATTTCTCCCTTTTACCCTGTACATATATCTTCTTTCTGAATACTCTAACCTAACCTCATGTTCTACCTCCATCCACCTCTCATACACCATCCCTCCCTTCTGTCCATTTAATCAGATACTCACTTTCTGACTGATTTTTCTGCTGTCGTTCTCCTTGTTGATTTCCTCAGATTTCAGCTGTACCATCAGGCAGAAAACCTTCTCTCTCCACCGTGATAACAGAATCTGGGATCTGTCTCCATCCCCATGAAGCCCCTGAGAGATACAATGTAATAAACAAAGCAATAGAGTAGCTAAAGCAAGAAATATTTCCCCACAAAATCTGAAAACCCTCAGAGGTAAAAACCTTTTTGGAAACAATTTTATCTGTACTATATAATGGTAAAAAGAGAGCATGTTATCACTTATCTCCCTCTCAGATTATCTAACCGCACACTAGGATTTAGATAAATATATATATATATATATATATATATATATATATATATATATCTATATCTGTGTGTGTGTGTGAAAACCTGCGGCCACACTCACCCAGGGGCGGCAGTAAGGAGAGGATATTCATGTTGCCTCCTTACTGCCATTCCTGGACATAGACCAGGGTGGGACTTTCACAGGAGTAGGAGGGGGCTGAAGGCCCCACTACTCCTGTGAAAGTCTCTGCATGGAGTTGGCCTGCCCCCAACATCTGCTCCTACAACACAAAAACATGTCGACCACCTGCCACCAAAAGCTTACCCTCGACTTTACCTCCTCCACCAACCACACGCCTCACACACTCCACAACTCACCCCGATCTCTGCAACAATATGCCTCACATCAGGCACTTAAATGCACTGCTGCAGCCAAACTGTTACTCCAGCCCGCAGTCACAAGGCCCAGCCCACCCCCAGCTGGATGAGCGAGAGCTGTACATTGCGCCCAGCCAGAAGTCACAGGTATCGGGTAGCCTGTAGGAGAAACATCTTCACCCCTCCCACTTTATATCATGTAATTGGTTGAGTTGGCGTACAGATGCACCTGAGCTCCAGAACCTCCTCCGGCAGATATGATGCCTTCCAAGGGTTCACTTTTAAGCATTCTAAACACGGCCGCATTCCTCGCATTAAGTGTGTCAACTTGATTTAAAGGGCAACATGAGAATCTCTCTCTGCATACAAGCACGGGATTCTCATGTCCCGTCTTTGAACTCAATCCTCGCAGAATCCGTGTTACTGCCACATTAACCCTTTAAGCCCAATGATGATCACTTTTAAAGAGCATAACAACTGCCGCAGAAGAGGATGGGAATCAGTTGCCTGCAGGGGGCAGTGTGGAGCAAGTTAGCTACCTACTCACGAACTATGCACAACTATGATACAAACCCCTGGATCTGGGTGAGAGCTGGACAAATTGTAAATGTTGCCTCATCAAATTCACCTCCTCCTCTACATTACCCGACTCATCAACAAATCACCTACTCCAATACATTACTACTCTACAAGTCGCCTTGCACATTCACCCCCTGGAATTACATTCCACAGTCCTCCACAACTCAGCTACTCCCTTACTCATTGGCTGCTCATGGTACAATCATGCTGTCTGCTACGTGCGTGCTTCCCCACTCATGGCACTCAAGGGGTTAAGATAGGGAACCATCCTACATATGCTCTGCAGCACTGGGGTACCAGTCCTTAAAGTGCTCACAGCACAGGACACACCATATACAAGCCTGTGCTGTCAGTCTTTACATCCAGCGTTACCAACTAATTTACATCATAGAGGAATACCCCCTCACTTATTCCCCTTACTCACACGCATCACTTTACATACGGTTGTGTGATTAACCCATTGACTGCCACAGGGGTACAAAACGCATTGCTCTGCAATGCATTGCGTACCTCTGTCTCTCAAAGGGTTAAATCAATGTAGTACTATTACGACTGTACTTTTTTCAGTCCCCTTTCTCTGCAACACACCAACACCTTCTGCAGTTTCACGTCCCAGTGTGCTTCTGCTGCCGCAAGCCCACAGCTCTGCCCAGCTGCTTCATACAGCTCTAGTGCAGGTAGGGATCTGTATCATCGATATACAACAAACTTCAGCGCCGATGGCAGCAGCAGGGGGGACAACATGTAGTAGAAGTTGTGCCACCATACACTTCCATATCCTGCACACACAACACACCATACACTTCCATATCCTGCACACACAACACACTGCAGCAGCCACGCAGAGTCTTACAAGCTCTCCCTCATTGCTGAAGCGTGTTCTGTGTCCAGGATATCGGACTATATAGGGGTTAATAAACGGTGCTACACAGTACTTTACGTCCCCTGAGCTGGTTTCTTAGCAGTGCAATCCCTCTTTTAAAACTGTAAGAAGCATTGCACACATAACAGCTGTGTATTTAAATCATGTTCACTGTCAGCTCAGAAGTGCACAAGATTTAAAGATGGCACTCTTATGTCCCTACTGATATAAGTTAGGACTTAGTCTGTCATGATCCGGAAGCTGTTAACACATTAATCTCTGCATTTTAGGACTCAGTTAACCCCTACTGTAGCTGTTAACTGAAGTCTAAAATGTAGAGATTAATGTGTTAACAGCTGCCTGATCATGCCAGACTAACTCAGTTAGTCAGTAAGCACCCAAGATCTCAGTCTTTAAATCTGGTGCATTACTAAACTGATGGTGCTCTTGATTTTATGAGACAGTTTTTATGTGTGAACGAATATAAAGTTATGACCTACATGGGGCAGTTGTTAACACACACAGTACTGCTGCTAAATGTGTTAATAATGGGGCTGAAGTCTAGGGAAGTAAATTCTTATAGTTATGTTAGCTGGGGAGCCTGAGCAATGCCACTACAAATAGACTGGGAAGTAAATTCTTATAGTTATGTGAAATGGAGAGCCGGTGGCGTGAGAGGTGTTTTTTACTCTTCTTTCTACATGCTATATTGCTTCTCTTTTTACACCATAGGGGCATCCTACCACTCAAGGGGTTAAGGAAGGCCCTCACATTCTTTAATTCTTTCATGCATTTCAAAATCTGGCCCACAACACGAACACCAGACAGCCATCAGGTACACTGTTAACCTATTGAGTGCCACAGGCTTACGCAATGCATTGCTGAGCAATGCGTTGTCTACCCATCTGCTACTCAAGGGGTTACGAAAGGATGTTGAGTGACTACTCCACTTTGATCTGTGAGTGCCCGACTGTTGCACAATGCATTGCAGCGCACTGCATTGCTTATCAGTCTGTCACTTAACCAGTTAATTGCTACCTACATGGTATGCCTGCGTTGCTTGGACAGTGTGTGGCCTGCAGGTTCTCCTGACAACTCCTTCATTCTTGGCCTTGCATCCCCTTCTCAGCTGGTGAGCGCGTTGTAGTATGCTTTATATATTAACCCTTTCACTGCTGTATGATGTGAGGAGAGGGTGCAGCCTCCACGTTCACATGAAAACTCATTAATGCTGCAAATTACATGGGGGGGGCATGATTTTGACCGAACACCCCCTTACCACTCCTGTCAAAATCTCTTCAAGGACTTTGCCCTCCCTCAATATCTGTGTGTGGAAAAAAAAAAAAAAAAACACACACACACTTGAAAAACAATGTGTGTACACACACCATTATGCCTCACTCATGTTTGTTCTATATAAATGTGTGTGTGTGTGTGTGTTTGTGTATGTTTCAGCCTCTGTGTATCATACTGTGTCTTAATGTTATGTATGTGTGTATGTGTGTGTCTCACTCGTTATGTATAACACTGAATGTGAGTGCGTGTGTGTGTGAATGTCACTGTGTGTATGTGAGTATCTCCATGACTGTTGTGTGTGTATATATATCTGTCTACATTTGGGATACTCTTACACCCAACACTATCTTTTGTAACATTAATTGCAAACAAATTACACGTTCCATACATAATATGATGTGCAATGCTATCCCACATTGCTAGTCATAATAGATTTGCTTTTTGGTAACATACAATATTAATTCAGGGGTGCTCTCTGTCCACCTATCTCCATGGTGAACCAAGTGGATACTCAAAGCAAAAAATGAGATGCACTCCCCCATTGATGCTTTTTGCAATAAGCATCAACGGGCGAGTGCCTCTCCCATTTCTGCTTAGATTATCAATCTCATTCAATGTAATTTTCACTCTTTCAAGTACTGAACTCTCTCTGGTCAAACTACTAAGCTTTCAGATTACCGCTTCACTGAATCCTTTTGGAATGTCACCAGTCCTATTGTGGTTAATGATCTCTCCAGTTGCTGCTCTCTTAAGTTATTGGTAATTGTGTTTACTGTCAGTACTCGCTTGATTTTCAGGATTATGGGCTGGATTTCATCACATGCTAATAAAAGGCTGGATTCCACTGCAGGTAATAATGATCTGTGGTTTTATCTCCATATTCACTTAAAAAGGAATCAGTGCAATAAAATCAGTGATAACATTTATCACCTGAAATATAATACAACTTAAAGTTATCTCCTGCCCCTACCTATCTCCACTTCTGACAAATAATTGAATTGATGACCATGCGTCCAGATTTTCTTTTTTGATTACCATGTTCTCACAATGAGTTTTGTTTTGTACTTGTGTCTCTCTGATTACTGCAGTCTCTCTCCGTTAAGCACATTTTAGCAATTTCTCATTCAAATTTTTGTTTGCCACTTCCCTGTCTCCCTCATCATGATATTCTCTGTGTTGCAGGGAGGGATTAAGTGATAATGTGCATAACATAACACATGGGTCTCTAGTATACAAAACCCACCTTTTTACACAGCTCACTTTCTTGCAAGGACAGAATGTGAGTGAGGGAGGACAGGCGAGTTTGGAGTAGAGAAGACGAAGTCTGTAGAACATCTCGTTCCTTCTCCAGGGCCTGAAACCACACACAAACACAGACATGAAAACAATCATATAATTCTAAATACACAAATATGTAAAGCAAACCATTTAAATCTATTGATCTGCTCTCACTTGTATTGTGCTCTGAAGTTCCAGCCTCTCTCTCTTCTGCTCCTCCAGCTGTCTGTTGTCTGGGACCAGCTCACCAATGTAGGTCCTTAGCTGTTGCACCAGGGAATTCTGGGAGTCCAGTTCTAGGCGGGACCGACTGCAGTGTAGAGAGGAGAAATTAGTCCTAATGTTTTTGCCTCTATTTGACCCAGGCCGTTCCTAGAGTTGCCAAGCTCGGATTGCCTCAATGCAACACACATGTTGATAGCAAAAGTACAATTTTACAAATACAATCTACCCAGGTTTAAAAAAAATAAATAAATAAAAATAAAGGGAGTTGTCAGTCAATTTTAAAATGAATGGGGATTTTTGGAATGTTTTTTTTTTTTACCCCACTTATGGCAGAGTTGGTTTGCCCCAAAATTGTTTCACTTTGCTTTTATAGGGCTCTGTGTCAGAATGGGCAACTGGTAGCCCTCAAACTGTTGCTGGAAAAGATCCGTCTTCTCAATCACTGTTCAAAAACCAGTAGATCTGAATAAAGAAAGAGACACACAGACAGAGCTCCACAGATCCTTTGCAGATACAGATGAGATGCAGACTGTTAGAAACTGCAGGTAGAAGAAACTCACTCCACTGAAAGTAGGGACCCCCACAAAACAAAAATTAAAATGAAAATAGCCGATTCAAGGCAAATAGACAGAAATAAAGAAAAAGAGAGTCAGCTGGTAAAATATGCAAATAAGCTAATAAGTAAAAATAAAGCATTACCCGTGAAGAAAGAAAAAAAAAAAAAGGCAGCCATGTAATCAGTGTGAAAACTGCTTTGGCCTTATTAAACTGCTGCTGTCCTGATCTCAATCCAGTTCTAGAAATTCTCATGGCAAGCCTGACAGTCTTATGGAAATAGCGACAACCTCAGCAATCAAAGCTATACAATGTCAGATTCTATCCTGTACCTAAGCTGCTCATACAGAATTGCTCTCTCTTGGTTAGCTGCTTGGAGTTCCTCTTGCAGACGTGTCACTTCCTGTATCCGTTGCTCCTGTCCCTCCTTCAGTTTCGCCTCCAGAGCCTGTACTTTCCTTCTTAGCGTCTCTGACTCAGTCTTGTGGCTCTCCATCATCATTACCAACTAAGAAGGGACAAATCAGTATTACCCCATCACATACACAACAAAGGTACAGCCTGACACTCACACAGTATATCAAGGTTAGGAAACTTGTATTCTTTCAGCGAGCACGCTCGCACACACACATCTTGTACAGTGTAGGAGGAGGCAGCTGTGGCTGCCTCTCCTAGCTCACTCTCACAAATACCTCCTCCTGGCACTGCCTTGCTGCAGCTTCTTCTGCCAATCTTCTCTTCTCCTCTGCTTGCGCGCCCTCTTTCTGTGCCAGCCTCAGCTCCTGAACCTCCTGTTCTAGCTTCTTCAGCTTCTCCTCTTTCTCCTGGGCATCAGCTACTGCCAGCTCAAGTCTGCGAATCTCCTTTATCTGGTGGGCAATGATTTCTAAAGCCCGCGACTCAGTGGGTGGCCCCTCTGGAGTTTGGCGTTCCAAGGACCTGATATAAGAAAATTCCTATTAAAGCAAATATAATAGAGCTCAGCTGCATGGAGAACATTTGTTAGAAAGTCCCCCTGATATTAAAATTATTCTCTCACTGTCATAACATAAAACATATTTTGATAATTCACCTTTAGAAAGAATTGGGCCTGCAATGTAATGGAGACTTCTCTATAAGTTAAATATTTAAATACTAGTGTAAAAGCCCGTGTACGCAGGCACAGGCCAAGGTCCGGGTAATGTTAACCCTTTGAGTGCCAGAGGGATAAACAACGCATTGCTTTGGAATGTGTTGCTTACCCCTCTGGTGCTCAAAGGGTTAAGAGGCCGGTCCTGCTCTGCATCCTGCCACCGACGCAGTCGTGCACTGTAGAGACTGCCCGAAAGCACGGAATGCTCCCAGCACACAACTCCCAGCATTCTGTGCTCCCAGCATTCCGTGCATTCGGGCAGTCTCTACTGTGCATGACAGTTTCTGACAAACATCCTAGTGAATTATTATATAGGATAAAGGACTTTGGGGATTTTTTTCTACTCTGTGGTGCAGTTGGTTTGTTCCCATATGACTACAATTCTTCTAACCTCTACACTCATCCTCAGTATACTCTAGAAGGCGCACATCTGACATCAGTATCTAAAGCATCTGCAAAAACGAAACCATGCATAGGCAACTTGCAACTCTTCAGCTGTTCATCTACAACTCCCATCATCACTAATGTTTGGTTGTGTATGATGGAACATGTAGTCTAACAACTGCTGAAAAGCCATAAGATGCCCACCCATGTTACAAATAGATGGCCCCTACTGCAGTATTATTTTACCACAGTTAGCAAGTAGGTCATTATGGCAGGGTTAATTTCTTGTGAAATCGTGATATAGCCAAGCATGGCTCTTGTTGTCCAAAATGTTTTCCTGTACAGAAATATCAGAGGTGACAGGCTATAAAATTCACTGCATCATTTCTAGTGATACCTAGATCTCATGCCTTCTCCTCTCTCTTGCGTCTTTCTTAGCACTTCATTCTCTTGTCTCAGCTGTGCCAGTTCCCTTGCCAGGTCTGCCCAAGGCTCACAAACTGAAGGAGGTGGTGGAACAGGCAAAGAGAAAGGATGAGAAGAAATCTGTCGACGGGTCTCAAAATGGGAAGGAGGGATCAACCCAGTGTGACCTGGAAAGTAACAGGAAATAAATAGATTGTTACTCTGGATAGCAATGGTAACCAGATATCCGTTCAACCTGCATCCCCAAACAAAAAGAGATTCAGTTCTCCTGTGTTTATCATGAAGCCACCCTGCATGAGAAGGAACAGACTCTTGGATGGAAAACCAAGGCAAAAATAATATGAGCTTGAAGACAGAAAGTGCAGTATATTTTACCACACAGTTGCTCAATTGCTGTTACCTTGATACACAGGATAACATTTTGTTGCAAAAGGACAGATCTCATCTGTATTAATCTACAGGGGAAGGACAAAGTCATAGCTCCTTTCATCTGTAAAACCATGCAGGAGGAGGAACAGATCCCTTGACCCTTTCTGTCTATGACACTCTGCACATTGATGGACCAACTGACACCTGTATCACCATGCAGGTAAAGGGACAGACTCATGCCTTCCTTCTGTTTGTATCACCACAAAGAAAGGGGTACAGACTCCTATTCCATCTCTCTGCCATCCTAAAGCAAGGCTGTCAGCTTTCGGTCCTCAAGGGCCACAAACAGGTCAGGATTTAAGGATACCCCCTACTTAAGAACAGGTGAATTAATCAGAGACTCATTTATTTTGACTAAACACCTGTACTCTCATGGAAATTCTTGAAGCGGAACTTCCATCTGACATACACTTTAGCTTAAATAACTCCTCATCTGGTGACTAGCTGCTTAGTAGCGCTAGTCGCCAAAATAATTACATTGTTAAATACATTTACCCTTTCTTCCCCGGCTGACAGGCAGGACAGATTGGACATCTTGCCATAGTGACGCCCGCGCTGTCAGTCCCAGACGGCTCTAGTAGGTGTTGTTAGCAGACATTCGGCTCTGAAAGGGACGGACACGGACGTCACTATGGCAAGATGTCCGCGATCCGTTGTGTCTGTCAGCCGGGGAAGAAAGGGTAAATCTATTTAACAATGTAATAATTCTGGTGACTAGCACTAGTAAGCAGCTAGTCGCCAGATGAGGGGTTATTTAAGCTAAAGTGTATGTCAGGTGGTAGTTCCGCTTTAAATACTAGCCTGTTTGCTGTCCTGGAGGACTGAACTTCGACACTGACAGTATCATTTTGTGTGTGCAAGAGCATCTGTGTGTTTTCCTGTCTCACTTACTTGCCCCCTTTGGAACTGGGGTTACAGATGTGGGATCAATTATTTTCTTCTCCATTGTTGTTTGGTATACTGAAAAGGATTACAAAAAGATAAATAAATAAAAAATGTCATTTTAAAAGAAAATACAAGCAAGACAATTTTAAAAAACTGGATTGTGAAAATGTCACTTAACGTTTTTCTAATTTTTTTTTTTTTTTTTTTAAACCACTTAAGTACCGGCAGTCCACGAGTACTTGTACCCTTATGGACCGCACAAACTTCATTCAGACAGCTGGTACATGCGAGTGATCACACGTACTGGCTCACCAAAAGAGATGCTGAAACTTTAGTAGAAACTTTGATTTCAGTCTCGCAGTTGAGTCTCTTCCCGCAGGACCGGTGGAGCGGGTCGCTTTCAACTGGCACATTCAAACTATTCACCACATGAAGAGACTCACCAAGTGAATGGTTTATCTCAGTTATTTTCAAACGAGTTGCTGTGGTGGAACTCTTTAGTTTCCAATGAAATCCCCTTGGAACCCTATCAACAGATCTCATTAACACCTTGGATGCAACAGATGTTTCCAACACATTACTTTTCAATGCTTGGAGACCTCTTAATGATCCAATAGGTTAACAAAGTGTCAAACATATCTGAAAGCTAGCTGGTAAAAATTACATAAATAACTACTGGGCAAATATTTACATTGCTTATTACAAGATGACACAACGTGAAATATTCCAGTCTTCCACACGTGCACTGGTAGCAACCAGACATACACCAATTCCCAGTCCAACCTTGTTCCACTGCTGCCATTACGTAAAGGTGTTCTGTGGAATCCCTGGGGTTCCACAAACACAGTTTAAGAAGCACTGGCTTATCTAATGAGCAGGCATGTATTTGTATTCCTGGGCACACAACCACTACGGAGCCAAAACCACCGCCTGTTGGATAACCCTCCAACATGATGATGTTACTTCTGACAGAAAAGCAGAGGTGCAGGCATTATGTTGATGGTGAACAAGACAGGGGAAATTTCAGTTCCAGAGTGGTTGTAAGCCTAGGAATGTAGATACATGCATGCCAATTAGGAACGGTGTCTAGACCTCCACTTTAAAGTGGACCTGTCAGCCAATGATATGTTTAGCTAATGATAACGACGTATTAAAGGGACAGTAATGTCCCAGAAAAAAATATTTTGCATGTTGTAGTCCTTAAAAAGTTGAACAAAGTGCAAAAACCGTCTCTCAAAACAGTGGTTTGAGAGATATCTGCAGTTAAAGTTTGAGGTTTCCTGCTGTAAAGCGATCAGCAGGAGATCCGTGCCGGCTGACATGGAGGCACTGCAGCAGAGCCGCAATCGTGTTATTTACAACAAATGACTTCATTGGAATGGTCTAAAAAATGTGCTTGGTTTGCAAGCACACTATGTACACCATTCCAACAAAGTAATTCGTTGTAAATAACGCAATTGCGGCTCTGCTGCAGAGCCTCCGTGTCGGACGGCATGGATCTCCTGCTGACAGCAGGAAACATCAAACTTTAAATGCAGATATCACTCAAACCATAGCGGTTTGAGAAATATGTTTGTTTGCACCTTGTTCAACTTTTTAAGGACTACAACATGCAAAATATTTTTTCTGGGACATTACCATCCCTTTAAAGACTGCCTATATGTTGTACTAGCCATTAGTCTGTAAATAAATATAGTTTTTCAGAACACAAAGGGGACATTACACAGTATTATTCGGTCTGCTGATTATGACCAATATGGTCAAATTCAACCAGATTTGCAGGTTATCACACCGTGTATGGCTTTCAGCAGTCAAGTCAGGTTGGTCACATTGGTGATTTTGGTCGGTCGACCCGACTTGAAAATTTGATCAGTGTGTGCAGAACAGACCAACAATCTGATCTCTCACTGATAAGATAGCTGGTCGGCTCAGTCAAAAATTACCCTCTATGTATGGGCACCTTACACCTTTATTTGCTGGAGGCATAGTCAGCCAATTAATGCCAATCTATTTGTTATGTGCCAATATTAACACACACTGCTATGACTGAATCTAGGCCGAGCCCAATCGGTGGAAGCACTTCTAATAGCATAAGGGATATGTTTGTATCCAAATAGAAATAATTATCATACTTTGCAGGGAATTAGCATAAAGTGCCACCAAAACATTAAAGTGAATTTCTCAAAACTATTATGCATAAAGTTGACTAGGACAACATACAGACGGATACCTTTCACACAGGGCGAATATCACCTTGAGTGATCGAGTCAACATCAAGCATACTAAAACTTGACTCAGTAAAACAGTAAATTTGTAGCCTGGTGGCCTATGGGGTTGTGGGCAGATCTCTCACAAGTGTTACTCATTGCAATCTCCAATGAATGTACAGCCAATGTGGGTGCCACTCAGTAATACTGGGTGGCACTCACATGGGCTGTTTTCTGGGGGGCAGACGGAAGGGAGGAGACCTCTCTCTCCTACGTACCACCACTGAGCCAGAATGCATGAGTGAAATACTTAGACTACTGAACTGTCACAGCACCCTGTCTTCTATCTGAAAGAGCCGTTACAGTGACAAGTCCACATAAATTCAGGACACATACAGAGAATAAATTGTTTATTTTGTAGCCCCAATCTATATATTTAACGTAGGTCTGTGAACCTTAGCATTATGTATCACATTCACTTGCTGGCTTCCACTGCTGCCAAGTATTTTCATGCAGTACAGAGTGATTTGTATTTTACAGAATTTTTGGTGATCCTATTTTGATTCTCCTAGTGAGTGGTTTAAGCCTACCTATAAGCCACTGTTGCAGTGATTCTCAACCAATGTTCTGTGGCACTTTGGTGTGCTGCAACATCCACTTAGGGTGCCCCCTGTTTTCTATAAAACATGAGAATGTTGAGTTTCAAATGTATGTTTCTGGAAAATTTTATACACATGTGCTTGTTTTTGTTGTCCTGATTGTGACACCTAAAAATAAACAACAAATGGAAACCACTACTCTAAAGGGCTGCAAACTGAGGCCTCATATCTCCAGCAATCCCATTTTTTTCTTTAGGACGACATGGAATTTGAGGTTTGTTTAATCAGAAACAACTATAAATATTTTTCTCTGCCTGCTTTTCTGTATTTTTACCTATATGCTACGATACCTACTAGCATTATACAAAACAGCGTTTTGTAGCATTTACAATTACATGTGTAATTTTTTATACTCTACTAAATACATATTTTAAAGTCTCTGTGGGGTTTTTCAGCATTTAGGGGGATATAAGTTCCCCTACACACACCTCACTTCACTGAATGTTTTCTATTTGGGAAAACCGGCAGAAAGTGATGAGTAAAAGGAAAATGTCTACACTTGTATACTTGAAAAATAATATATCACTCTAGACCATCTGTATATAGAACACACACACAGACATACACACATATAATTATTTTGTACTTGTCCTAATGGGTGTCAATATTAACACTTTGATGGCCACAGAGGTATCCATCGATACCTATCTAGCGCTCAAAAGGTTAATAATAAAAACATCTATAATTGTATCTACTTCATTTCCCATCACTCCTCCAGAATATTCTAACTCTTTCCAAGAGACCATCCGGCAAGACACACCTCCCCGCCGGTACCTGCGCGCTGGTTGGCTGGTCTTAGTACATTACCGGGACACTGTCTAGCAATCTCGCGAAGCTTCTCGGGGTCTGACGTTGACACGATCTAGCGCCACTGATTGGACGGCTCTGGGCACAGCTGGAAACGTCGCGAATTTTCCTCGGGTGATGTCAGATGTGCTGCTCGCTGCTGATTGGCTGAGAACTGAGAAGACTCGGGAAAATTCGGGAAAGGTTGCTATGGTGAAGCGTGCTGGGTACCGCGCTGTGTGATTGGCTGGGAGGTATGGGTGATTGGATATATAAGGCGCATACTTTAGCGTCAAGGCAGTTATATCCAAGTATATCAGTTATATACGTTTCAGCATACCGAATCTGAGGAGAGGCACAGAGACGTGTATTGCCAAGGTCCCCATCCCTGACACGGCAAAGGAGAGCAACTGCAAAAACTGACGCAAAAGCAGCGGAGAAAACTGCGAGAGAGGAGGAGAAGAATCAGCCTGAACAGCAGAACTCAGCAACTCCAGATCAGCTTTTCAGAGCAACAGGGATTAGCATTGGAGTCTCATCTGACATCAAAGAGAAGTAACCACAGCAAGCAATAAGCCTGGTCCATCTAACACCTATATCCAGAAGAAATGGCCGCAAAAGGAATTGCTATTGGCATTGACCTGGGCACCACTTATTCCTGTGTGGGTGTTTTCCAGCATGGCAAAGTGGAGATCATTGCTAATGACCAAGGGAACCGCACCACTCCCAGCTATGTGGCTTTCACTGACACAGAGAGACTGATTGGCGATGCTGCCAAGAACCAAGTGGCACTGAATCCTCAGAACACAGTCTTTGATGCGAAAAGGCTGATTGGCAGAAAGTTCACTGATCCTGTAGTTCAGTCAGACATGAAGCATTGGCCCTTCCAGGTGGTGAACGATGGGGGGAAGCCAAAGGTTAAAGTGGAACATAAAGGAGAGCAGAAAACGTTCTTCCCTGAGGAGATCTCATCCATGGTGCTTCTAAAGATGAAAGAGACAGCAGAGGCTTACCTGGGTCAGCCAGTTACCAATGCGGTTATCACTGTACCAGCCTACTTTAATGACTCTCAGAGGCAGGCCACCAAGGATGCTGGTATTATTGCTGGACTGAACGTACTGAGAATCATTAATGAGCCCACAGCAGCTGCTATCGCTTATGGACTGGACAAGGGAGCACGTGGTGAGCGCAATGTTCTGATTTTTGATCTGGGAGGTGGGACCTTTGATGTTTCCATCCTTACTATTGATGATGGCATATTTGAGGTAAAAGCCACAGCTGGTGACACTCATCTGGGTGGAGAGGACTTTGATAATCGTATGGTGAACCACTTTATGGAAGAATTCAAGCGCAAGCACAAGAAGGATCTTAGTCAAAACAAAAGGGCACTGAGGAGGCTGAGGACAGCCTGTGAGAGAGCAAAGCGCACACTGTCCTCCAGCACCCAGGCCAGCATCGAGATTGACTCCCTGTATGAAGGTATTGACTTTTACACATCCATCACTAGAGCCCGCTTTGAAGAGCTGTGTTCCGACCTCTTCCGCGGTACACTGGAGCCTGTTGAGAAGGCTCTGAGAGATGCCAAACTAGATAAATCCCAGATCCATGATATTGTTTTAGTAGGAGGCTCTACTCGTATCCCCAAGGTGCAGAAACTGCTTCAGGACTTTTTCAATGGCCGGGAGCTGAACAAGAGTATAAATCCTGATGAAGCAGTAGCCTATGGAGCTGCGGTCCAGGGTGCCATCCTGGTTGGTGATAAGTCAGAGAATGTGCAGGACTTGCTTCTCCTGGATGTTGCCCCTCTTTCCCTGGGCTTGGAGACAGCTGGTGGGGTCATGACTGTTCTCATCAAGCGCAACACAACCATCCCTACTAAGCAAACTCAGATCTTCTCTACCTACTCTGATAATCAACCTGGAGTCCTCATCCAGGTGTATGAAGGAGAGAGAGCAATGACCAAAGATAACAACCTTTTGGGCAAGTTTGAGCTAAGTGGCATCCCACCTGCTCCTCGAGGTGTACCCCAAATTGAAGTCACATTTGATATTGATGCTAATGGCATACTCAATGTATCAGCTGTGGATAAGAGCTCTGGCAAACAAAACAAGATAACAATCACAAATGACAAAGGGCGGCTGAGTAAAGAGGATATTGAGAAGATGGTGCAGGAGGCAGAGAAGTACAAGGCTGATGATGATGCCCAAAGGGAGAAGATTAGTGCCAAAAACTCACTAGAGTCCTACGCCTTCAATATTAAAAGCATGGTGGAAGATGAGAATATGAAGGGCAAGATCAGCGAGGATGACAAGAAAGCAATCTCAGAGAAGTGCAATCAGGTTCTCTCCTGGCTTGACAACAACCAACTTGCTGAGAAAGAGGAGTATGCCCACCAGCAGAAGGAACTGGAGAAGGTTTGTCAACCCATCATTTCTAAGCTGTACCAGGGCTCCATGCCAGGTGGCATGCCATCCTCCAGTTGTGGTGCCCAAGCTCGACAAGGTAGCAGCTCAGGTCCCACTATTGAGGAGGTGGATTAAGAACATTTATCTGTGGACTAACACTAAATTCCCCTATTTTTATTTACTGTATAAAAGCAGTAACGTTAGCTCTATTGGACATTTAGTACTGTTCTAAAAATGGACTATTATTTTTATGCAAAGTTATTGTATTTATATGTTTATTTTCTGAAGAACAATTGCTGATTTTAAAGCTGGTCTTTTTTTTTTGTATGTGGAAAAAAATATATGTGACTTTTTTTCTCCTGTTAACTCCTCTTGCTATGGGATAACATGAGGAAACCCCTCAGTCTGCTTTTCTCCTCCTGTTAGAGACTGATTAATGTACTAACAAGAACTGAAGCAATCCTGAGGCAAACCAACTCATGACACCAATCCCATTTACTTATGCTAGAGCTCTCCAATCCATTACAGCAAGGATAAAACTCACTATTTAGCACTTTGAGTTCCAGAGGGGTACACATTGCAAAGCAATGCATTGCATACCTCTGTGGCACTCAAAGGGTTAAATCGATGGCCATTTTTATTTATCTCCTATCATGCAGTTGGTTTGCTCAGTAATTTCTCCAATTCGTAGTACATCAGCTTCAGTGTAGATAATACTGAATATTTCTTCTCTTCACACCATTAAAATGTTCATTTGTGGTGTGAATATTATTTTATTAAGTAAGCATTTACTGTATTATATTATTTGCTCCCCACAGACATTACTTAACTTTGGACTTTGAAAGTTCTGAACCGTTCTGTCTCTGACAAGCAGACTCCTATGGCTTTTGTGTATATTTACTACACTATGCCTTTGCTTTTTATTTCTCATGTTATTTGGCTATTGAATTACAGTTTACTAGTCTGTTTTCTAACACATGTGATATGATACACTGTTCATCATTATAGGTTTCATAAGTGGAACGTTGCATTAAAGTTTTTTTACTTTAATAAACAAAATTAAAACGTACATTTTTGTGTTTGCTTGTTTGTTTTTTCATTAAAAAGGTATCTAAACCCTTTAAGGGCCACAATGTGACTCATTGCTCTGCAATTCAGTGCACACATCTCTGGTTGTGTTCAGGTGTCATTTATTGGTGCATATCAGATGGGTGATCCCTACACACCAAAGCAGACAGATGCCAGCAGGTGCAATGGAGTTGTGGGACACAACTATACTTTCATGGCAAGCAAGTGATGGTGTCTATGAGCCTGGGGCAAAAATCCCCAAATTCCTATTAATCTAAATTGGCATTAACGGTCTGAGCGCCAGAGAAGTGTGCACTTGTGACTATATAAAATGTAGAACTGTACAAATACTGTATCCTGTACAAATTGTATGGAGTAGCAAGGTGAAGCCTTAGTAAATAAAGATCATTTATTTAGTATTATGGATCAACAAATGATCAATCATAAAAATATAATAATACATTAAGGTAAAAATGCAAAATAAAACAAATCCGTTAAAAGCAGCATGGTTTCAAAATTACACAGAATATACTAAAGGGAAAGAAAAATCTAGGCAGATTGTCAGGTTGTAAAATACAAAAGTGACACCTACTGGTTAAAATAAGTATTGAAATCATGACCGTATGACATTTTATCATCTGAATGCTAAGCAGATTTTATCTAAGGTAACTGCCTTCTACTACTTGCTGTTTAATACCTTGGATTAGTGGTTCCTAACCCTATCCCATATCCTACCCTGGAACCTTATATTCTAGAGTCCATGGAGGGGGCTCATGTGGTGCCGCTAGGGTCATGATTTGCATCACAAAGGGGTGAGGCTTAATTGTGGGTGGTGGCTGGGTGTAACGGAATGTGTTGGGTAGTGGGCAGAACAGGGTGTGGAAGGAGGAGAAGTGGTCTGGAAATGGGAGGGACAAGCTGGGAAGGAGCAAAAGTGGGTGGAGTTTCATAAGACAATCCCCACCACAGTAGAATCTGTCTCTGTCCTCGGGGACCCGGTAATTGACTGCATACACCCAGTTCTCCGGGGCAGATCTGGAAAGTTCCAGGTATGTTTATACCTCCTAACATTTACTAACTCTCCACTGGAGGTGACTGCAACAGCACTCATGCATCAACTGTAAAAATAAATAAATGCAAGTTTGCAGTATAATCAGGTTTAAATGGTGAAAATATCTAAGGTTTCTTGTGGGTAGGCAAAAACAAAGATTCAGCGGCTCTGACTTCCAACTCACATGTGACAATAAATTGACTTCCAAGGTCTGATGAGGTATACGATGCATCAACAGGTTATAATCTTCTTGCATATATACAATCACTTAGTCACTAACTGTGCGATCTCTTGGGGAAAAAAAAAGAACTGGAAATGTTCAATGGTTGCAATAAAGGGGCTTCCCTGTAACCACCTGTAACTTATATATAGACCACAACAAAAATATGCACTTCCAAAGGCAGGACCACAGTCCAGAAGGAAAACCATCAAAAACTTTATTTGAAACTAGCAATGTGGGACAGCGTTGCATGTCTTTTTTTGTTTATGGTCGTATGTAGAGACACACCGTTAAACTTTTGAGTGTCAGAGGGGTATGCAACTGAATGCAAAGCAATGCGCTGAGTAGCCTTGTGGCAGTCAAAAGGGATATATACAGACGTACATATATAGCTGTGAGACCAGGAGGGCTGATATGAAGGGGGGGGGTGGGAGGAGACAAAGAGGGGATGTGTTTTGTAAAGTTAGGGTAAAGAGGACATGTGTATTGGTTTTGGAGGGTGGTAGGAGAGGAAAAAAAAAAAAATATGAGGCATATAGAAAGGGTGGTGACCAGTACGTGTTAATCAATGACACTATGAAAAGGGGTATGCCACATAGCTGTGAACGCATACCATCTGCAAGGGTTGGTGAAAGTTAAGGCTTTAAGTGGCAGAAGGTCGTGTTAGACATTGCAATGGGTTGCGTTCACCTCTAGAATTGAAAGTGTTAATACTGCATACTGAAGGGAGGGAGTGAAATTCTAATGAAGATAATAGGGTGTCAAAAGTTTAGCAGTAAAATAAATAATGTACAGATACAAAAGTATGGTGCAAGACTTTATGTGAAGTCATATAAGCATGGTAAATAATTGAAACCTGTGGTAATATAGAATGGTAATGTAGATGTTTATCAGGGTACACATACATTAGGTCTGTATATTAACACAGGTTTCACTTATTTACCATGCTTATATGACTTCACATAAAGTCTTGCACCATACTTTTGTATGTGTCCATTATTTTGTTGAAAGTTATGAATGTGAAAAAAAAAATCCATAAAACCTTTTGGGAGATTTTGATGTAGAGGTGTAAGTAGGATGTTGTGGTGCAAGAGGCAGCTGTCACATGAGCATATCTGGTAAGATTGTCCTGTGTTGCAGCTGTGGGAGTCCGATTAGCTATAAAAATGGGCGGGGTTTAATCAGGAGTGGGGGCAGAGCTTACCAATCATGGGGAAAAGACCAAAGAACAGGGTGGGGATTGAATGGTAAATGAGCCATGTGAACGTAGGATTAACGCTTTCAGTGCCAGAGTGGTAAGGAACACATTGCTTTGAAATGCTTTCCACAGCCCTGTAGCACTGAAAGAGTTAATGGCAGTGATTAGTATTGGCTATAAGCTCTACATATACATACATATGGATCACAGGGTTTGAGTTTTTACTTATGCCTCCACTGTGGCATTCATTCATGTAGATGAAATGCATGGGGTAATTGCACATACTATGGTGGAAGGTGGATCGTGCTGGTTCCCGAGGGAGGTGGGAGGGGATTTTAGGAAGAGGGGATGTCCTGCAGAGCTGTGTGGCACAACTAGCGCTGCAGGTAAAAGAAGTGAGGTCACTTGGAAAGATTACAAGCTGGTCTGTCCTAAGGTATGGGGATAAAAAAAAAAAACAAAAAAAAACACAACAACATTCTATAGACTACTTGCTTGTACAACAATTTACTTTAAATGTTCTCCAGAGCATTGAGACCCAGTGTGTTGGGGACATGAGACACAGACTGAGGAGCTCTGACACACGGAGCGGTTACCTAACTACCTACCACAGACTTTAACACTTTCTGTGCCACAGAGGTATGCCAACACACTGTATAGCAATGCGTTGCATACTTGTGTGCCACTGAAAGGGTTAAAGTCCATGGTACGTACTTAGATAACCTGTCCATGTGTCAGAGCTCTCCGGCCTGTCTCTCATATGTTGCCAACACATTGTGTGCCATCTCTGCTCTCAGTCCCCGCCACTCAGCCGGAGCCATTCCAACATAAAACGTTACTGCTCCTGGAAGTTATCACGGTGCCAGTGATTCGTGCTGTTCAGTGTCTGTCACTTGCTGAGTAATCATGATTGGCTGTCTGTGATTAGCACTCCTCACACAGCCTTTTTAAACCCAGGCTGAGCACTTCCAGGTTGCCCTTTCGTGGTGTTTCTGACTTCACTTTGCCTGACCTGCTTGTCAGGCTTCTGGGCCTGTTTCTGCTGTACTTGCGGATCCTGTGTTCCAGTATGCTAGCATTCCAGTGTTCCTGTATGCTAGTGTTCCGGTGTTCCAGTGTGCCTGTATTCCAGTGTTCCTGTGTTCCAACACCTTGCGGGTTTATCCTACTGAGTTCCTGAATCTCCTGCTCCAGCCGTTGCTCCGGCGACATTGTTCTTCTCGCTGCTGATCATACATTGTTGGCTCCAGCGTGCGGACGCTGGTTTACTCCACTAAACCTGGTTGCGATATACATTGTTGGTTCCAGCGTACGGACGCTGGTTTACTCCACTAAAACCTGTTTGCGATATACATTGTTGGTTCCAGCGTGCGGACGCTGGTTTACTCCACTAAAGCCTGGTTGCGATATACATTGTTGGTTCCAGCGTGCGGACGCTGGTTTACTCCACTAAAACCTGGTTGTGATATACATTGTTGGTTCCAGCGTGCAGACGCTGGTTTGCTCCATTAAACCTGGTTGCGAGATACACTGTTGGTTCCAGCGTGCGGACGCTGGTTTACTCCATTAGACCTGGTGGCGACATCTATTTTTGGTCCCAGCGTGCGGACGCTGGTTTACTCCATTAACCTGGTGGCGTTATTTACTGTTGGTCCCAACGTGCGGACGTTGGTTTGCTCCTGAATGATCCAGTACTTTGGCCAGGTCGCTGCCCACTCCTATGCAGTCGTCTGATTATCCCTGGCAATAGACTTCTGCTGAGTAGGACCATAATTCCTATTTCTCTCTGCTGTCTTAAGTCATCTGACAGCTGGTCTACTCGCTCAGGCTGCCCTGCCTGGTATTGGTAAAGCCGGTAGAACCTTGTACGTTACCATCCTTAAGGTTGCCTTACCCGGTATTGGCAGGGCCGGTAGAGCCTACTTTCAGTACTACATTGGGCTGCCTTGCCCGGTATTGGTAAGGCCGGTAGAACCGGTATATGTCATCTAACGGTTGCCTTACCCGGTATAGGCAAGGCCGGTAGAGCCTGTTATTGATACTGTCACTTGGGTTGCCTTGTCCGGTATTTTAGGCAAGGACGGTAGAACCTATGGCATGCACTATTATTGTTGTATTGTTATGTATGTTTACCCTACGGGGACTGCCTTAAACTTTTCAATAAAGTTATGTTTTTACCAAACCTTAAGTCTGAGAGTCTTCAAAAACCGTGACAGAAGTAAGGCCACTCGAAACAATATGGTGCTTATACGTGTGTGTCTTGGCGTTTTAATATAGGCGACATGTAGTGTGTTGCAATTAGATGAAGAACTGTAATAAAGTGTGTTATACAAGTAAAATATGCATATTTAATACTTGTAGGAGTAGTTATAGTGAGTGACAGGGAGTTAGAAATGAGAGGATTGCTCATTCAGTGTATCTCCACCACAGTTGTAGAACATAATGTTGCGTGAGGTGGCAGGCAGGACTACTGCTGCAGCAGAGGCTTGTGATAGTCGATGTTTGAGCATGCAAAATAAAGTGAGTGCAAAGTTGTGGGGCCTGTGTGTGATGTAGGTGCTAAATAAAGTGAATACAAAGTTGTGTGGTGTGTCTGTGGGTGGCTTGTATTTGTTTCTGGGGCTTGTGTGCGTGTGTCTGTGATCTAGGAGGAAGTGCCAGTCATTTTGTTTTTTTCCTCACTTTGATAGTGGTGGGTGGGCCAACTCCCTGCATGATTTTCACACCAGTAGCAGTGGCCTTTGGCCACTGCAACTGGTGTGAAAATCAGGCATCCATTGAATCACCCAATGGGAGCAGTAAATCCTCCTTACTGCCACCCCTGGGTGTGTTTTGTCAGGCACAAAGTCTCATTGCCCATTTTGCTCCTTCACGTTGATGCTGCCTGCAGACACCTGATTAGACAGACTGTTGGAGGAAAAGTGTGGTGCCGCAGTGCTGAAGCTAACCTTGTAAGGAGGATATATGAATACTATTTTTATCACATACAAAGCAAAAAAAAAAAAAAGACAACTTTTTGGCATAATCTTTGCTTCCATTTTCATATGGAATCAACTTATATAAAGGTGATAGGTCCCCTTTACCTCTTTGAGTGCCAGACAGGGGAGGGCTGGCCTGGGGGGCAATTGCCCCCTGGGCCAGTCATATGTCTGGGCCAGTGGGCCACTGACTCACTCAGTCTTCCATTTGCTGCTGTAAATGGAGCTACACTAGTGATGCCACAGAGTTTACATCTGAAATGTATCTAAACGTGATACCAAAGAGCTACAATACAAATGGATCTACACTAGCATCATAACCCATTTCCACTGTAATCTCTATAGTATCATTTGTGTAGCTTTACTTAGATTGTAAGCTCTGTGGTATCACGAGTGTAGCGCAATCTGAAATATATGCGCTGTAGTATAATGAGTGTAGCCCAATTTCATTTGTAAGCTACTTGGTATCTCTTGCCTTACTTTGCAACATTGATTCCAGTTTTAAGATTAACAAAATGGTGTGGGTTGGGACAGTGTGCTGGAAAGATAGTAGAAATGAGACACTTGATTGAATTTGCCCCCCAGGCCACAAGTTACCAGCCTTCCCATGGTGACAGAGGGGTATGCAATGCAATACGATGCATACCCCTCTAGCACTCAAAGGGTTAACTGTTGACCGTGCCACTGCATCTAGAGAGTTCACAGGTATGTATACCACCCTGTAGACAGTTTTATTTATATATATATATATATATATATATATATATATATATTATTTGTACATTAATATTCGCTCAAATATATATTCTCTGTTCTTACCTTCTCTTCTTTTGCCCACTTCTTTTCTCTCAGTATAAAACTCGCGGGCTCAGCCCCGCGATCCAATTCCCTTCTTATGACATGACATCCAAAGCCACCATTTTAAGCCGCTTAGCAACCGAAGCCTCGCCTTAGCAACGGAGTTGCTGCTTTTTTTGTCATCTTGATGGCTGCCAATAAAGTTTAATATACTCCGCAGGCGTAGTAGGCTAAACTGGATCAACGATCAGTGGTTTAAGGGGCGTGTCCAATAGGGCTGAAGGACACAACCATAGTAATCGCGAGTCCCCCTTGCCAGTCACAGAGAGAGGCGTGGTCTGTGGGCCCAGACGAGATGGGCGTGGCCTGCTCTAGCCAATCGCGAATGTGTGGATTTCCTAGTTATGGGGAGAAGATAGTTGCCTATGGTTAAAGAAACATCGTGGGTGTGGTTTGGTTGTTGGGGGTGGTACTATTGAAAGGAAAACGCGCGAAATTTCAAAGGCGCGTTTCCGTCCTCTCACTTTCCCGCCGTGCTGTCGGCGCCAGTGGATTCAGGTGGTAGCGGCGGCTCGGTGTGTGCACCGTGACGTCACCCGCGGGGTCCCCCTCTTCCCACCCAGTCACAGGGCGAGAACCGAGGAGGGGGAGTTGGGTGACAGGGGGTTTCCTTACTTTAAAGGAAAAATAGGGTTGTTGACGTCATCACAGTTGGACAGAGGGTGCTAAGCTCCTTTTAGGGTCCACAGTTAGCGCTGATGGTTACGCATAGTGGCCTTGTTTGTGTCAGGAGTCAAATGGTCCCTTCTTCAACGTTTAGAGGCTATTGATTTTGGGTCTTCATTCTTCCAATTTAGCTTAACTTTGGTGACTCCTGAGCTCAGGTGAATGGTCTCAAGCCTCAGGGTAAAGTAGTGTGGATTGGAATTCAATGGTGCAGGGTTACATATTAAACTAGAGGGCGTTCAAGTGGGAGACAGTTTATAGTGGAGATCAGAGTTCACAGGGTAAAGGGAATAGGTTATCAGTTGTTAAAATCCCCTTCCCCAAATTGGCAGGCTGCCATGGTGGGGTCAGAGGTTGTGCTTTCTCAGGTACAGCCCTGTTTCCAGCTCCTGCGCATGTGCTCAGACCCTGGGCAGCCCTCCACCTGCTTCTCCACAAACAGCCCACCCTCCCGAGACCTATACACTTTCCTGCCAGACTCGCCACGCTGCATTTACCGTCTGGGGGCTCGTCATGACCTGTGTGATGTCATCCTTCCTGGGAAACCAGAGGTCCATGCAGAGATTCATGCTGAGAGAGAGCCTGCGGGAGACTGGAAGGTGAACCTGCAGAGCTGCACCAACTGTGGTAACTATATAGATCTGCTATGCTAGAAATGTAAACACCTTTATTCCAGGAGAATTACGGCCTAGTGATAAACCCACCACAACACACACTTATTTTAGACCGTTTGTCAGCAGGAATACAGGACCTCAAATTCCCCCCACTGTGCATGGTCATCTTAACACTTTTTTTTTTTTTTTTTAAAGTGGAACTTTCATGCTTCTTAATGTGCCACACACACACAATCATTGTTTACATAGTGTTAAGCATCTCCTTACTTGTATTATCCTTGATTAACCCCTTAAGGACCATTGACGTGGCAGGACGGTCACGCTGGGACGGTCCTGGCACGTCACGTACTTTTACTCAACACACTCCTGTAGGAGCGCGGTGAGTAATACCGGGGACTGAAGTTGATCGCTCCAAGACCGGAGCGATCTTTCAGTCCCACGTTCGGCTTGTCGGCACATGTGATCAGTCACGTGGGGTGTCATGTAAAGTTTCCTATGTGGTCCTTAAAGGGGAACTTTCACCCCAACATATTGTGGTTGTATGGGTTACTCTTTGTTTGATTAAAAGCGCTTAGTATTTATTTATTTTTTTAAAAATGCATCTTAAACGCTAAATATTGTAAAGTATTATGTACCTGATGACGTGTTGAGCTCTGAAAAACACACTGCACATGTCAGATTTTGTACGGTACCTTTGTCACTCCCACGGGTCTTGACGATCCTTGTGTGTCCTCCCTTCATAACCACATGACCTGGCGTGCTTGTCATGTTAATGTAGACCGGGCGCGTGCATGAAAAAGCACTCGTACTATATGAGTCAAGTCCGTTTCCATGCATACAGGAAAAGAGACGGCCACTGAAAGGGTTCTAGAGTTTTATGTTTTATCGAATCGTTCATACACAGTGCCCTTTCTTGGAGTATGATAATGTGAATACGATAATGTTCCTTAAAACAACGCTATGCCCGAAATTAACCCTTTGAGGGAGATAAAGCATGTCACGCACATTACATCACCTGTGTATATCAATATACATAAGTACCTATTTATGCCTGATTCACATTTATAAGACACAACCAACTTGCACATCAACGCAGTGTGCGCTGGTCAGGCATTCAGAGGGTTACGCAGTTCTTAGTTTGCCCATCTAAAACAGTGCGCGTGCCCTAAGAGGAGCTGAACGTCATCCAGGGTAATTTGCCTGCGCGCCTCGCACACGCCAGGAAAAAAAAAAAAGAATATGGGCAGAGACTAAGTTTCTGAATGACAGGCAGAGGGAGAAGGTGACGCATGCGCAGTGAGATATATTCGGCAAGATGGCTGCGATCTCCTTATGCCCGTAGCTTCCACAAACGGTCAGATTTAATAATATAGAAAGACTTATGAAACATTTGACATTTGTTTTCAGGATTAATAAGAGGATATCTACTGGACTAACTTAAAGGGATAGTAATACTTAAAATGTAAAAAAAAAATATGTTGTAGGGTTTATCCCGCTGAGTAAAACAAGAGTACTCCCACTGCTGAGAGGTGTTTTATTCAAAAGTTATTAATTTTCAAAGTTGAATTTTTTAGGTGCAATATCACAGTGGCCTGAAATTTTACAGTGGCGCTGTTGCTACACGATCCTATGGACAACTCTGGTCAGTTGACCATAAATCTCCATAGGATGGTGTAGCAACAGCGCCACTGTACAATTTCAGGCCACTGTGATATTGCACCTAAAAAATTCAACTTTGAAAATTAATAACTTTTGAATGAAAGACCTCTTAGCAGTGGGAGTACTCTTGTTTTACTCAGGGGGATAAACCCTACAACATATTTTTTTTTACATTTTAAGTATTACTATCCCTTTAACTTGCCTGAACATGAAAGTTCCGCTTTAAAGGACCACACACCTTGGGACCGCTGGTCCTTAAGGGGTTAAGTCTAGCATTATTTAGAAATGTAACTTCTTCTGAGATTCACCAGCAGACTCCTTGCAGGAGAGGCGCCTGTGCTTTCCGTCCCTGTCTCCTCTGATTGGCAACGGGGAGGTGCATTGTACCTTATGGTATAGACAGGGAACGACAGTGCAGGCGCACAGATTCCTGTACGTCAAGATGCCTGCTTGTGAGTCTCCAAAGTAGTTTTATTTCTAAATAATGCCAACTTAATAAGGGTAATACAAGTATGGCTATGCTTAACGCTATGTTAAAAAATTATTTGGGGGCACATTAAAATGCATGAAAGTTCCGCTTCAAGGACGCGAGAGATGTAAATGCATTGTGTGCCCTTCTGGTCCTTAAAGGGTTTAGTAGGCGCTTGCACTCTGCCTGCTCCAGGTGGTTGGAGGTGTGCAATCAACTGTCATGTCTGCCTCCATGAGTATGATAACCTCTTCAGTAACTCCTGGATATCTCTTGAACAAAAAACAGAAGGGCAAAATTCTTATATGGCTAAGATTTTCATGCCACAGTAAGGCAATTGTGTGGTGGGACAGGATTCTTTCTCCCTTTAAAGTGATAGTAATATCTAACATTTAATAGATTTATTTCTGTAGATACTTAAATTAATTGAGCCGTTTCTGATCTCCCAAACCTTCAAGGTTTGGGAGATATCAGTCTGCAAAGTTCCCCTTCCTTCTCCTTTTGCTGATGTCTGCTTTCAAAGTTAGACGGAGATCGTAGTCCATAGACTGTCCTGCGGCTCTTCAGCAGAGCCACTATTGCGGTAATTACAAAGAAATACTTAATTTGAAGGGTCTATGCGTGCTTGCAAACCAGGCACACGTTGTAGACCTTTCAAATTAAGTATTTCTTTGTATTTACCGCAAGCCGCAGGTCAGTCTATGGACTGCAATCTCCGTCTATAACTTTGAAAGCAGACGTCAGCACAAGGAGAAGGGGGAACTTTGCAGACTGAGAACTAAAGCTATTGAATGTTAAGTATTACGATCACTTTAACCTTAAACGAGAAGAGTCAAACTGAGGCCTTGTGAAAAGGTCAACTTATTAAATTGTGAGAAAACAGGGATTTAAGTATTGTGGCTTAGATAAATATAGGATGTATCCGTGGTGGTCTTCAGGTGCATTTTTGTTTGGAAACGATGTTTTTGCCTGTATATTCATGAGTATACATACTTGGAAGGGTAAAGTTGCACTTACAGTAAGCCAGTTAAAGTGATAGTAATGTTTCACAATAACAGCAGCTCCAATTAATTTTCACAGTATTTGGGCCATGGGGAGTGTTATTTAGATGTAGTACAAGAGTAATTGAATGATAAAGTAACCCACCCCCCTTTACTGATGTAACACTGCTCATCTCAGAGCAGCAAGACTGTCCGGATGGATCACAGAGAGGGATAATCTTCAGTGAATATAAGGAGAAACCTGTCAAGGGTGACATGGTTTTCTGTATGCTCGCTAAGAAAATTGTCCTTTGCTGTGACCTGTCTGGTCAAGAGGCCAGATTCCACATCTGAGGGGAGCAGTGCCAGTAAAAGGGACAGGAGGGGGATAATTTATCATTCAATTACTCTTTACAACTATGACATATTGAAATAACTCTCATGGCCCAAATACTATGAAGATTAATTGGAGCTGCTGTTTTTATGAAACATTACTATCCCGTTAAACTGTCTGCTGGCACGTTATCTGTGAAGGCACCTAAGTGACTTGGGTCAGTATTTATTTTCAAGCCTCTTATTCTGAAATATGGGGCATATGGGAACTTCCTCTTGTCTTCCCCTCCCCTCTTCCAGGTTTACTATGTGGTTAGTAAGCATAACTGCAAAGGATTTTGAACATTCTGACTCTATGGCTCCCACATATCTTGTGTCGGCCTATGGGAAACAATATCCAGCAGCACTGATTTTGTCCTCCAGTTCAGACTTTAGTTAACTCAAAAATATATATATGTATATATATTTTTTTTTTGCTCCAGGACTTCATTCACATGCTTTTAGCCTTTTGCGTGCCAGAATAGTGTTCAACACATTGATTTGCTGACACCCTTTTGGCATGCCAGTAGGTTAATTAGACTGTAAATGGGGACAGTCAGTCTTTATCCCTACAGCTGTTGGGGGGAGTACAAGCTGGTAGTTGTCTCCAGCTAGTGGAGGTCCAAAGATTATAATTACTGTACAGCCTAGAAATCAAACATTTGAAACTGAAGGGTGTGCTACCCTGCGTATCACAGTTGCTCAATAAAAATATTTGTCTTGTAACTCGCCCAATCCCTTAGGCTATTCCTGAGTGGTTGGGTGACATTAGTGTTTGCAGGCAGCTTGTCTCAATGTAGTTCTACAGGATACGTGTAGTGGCAAATGTCCTCCCTTCTCAAATCCTTTAAAACTTTATTCACAAGTCGCAGCTTATTCTAGGGAGTGGTGGTGAGCACTTTTCCTGCCACTAAAGGTGTGAAGAGTTTGTACACAAAAACACATTTGGCTGGTGTGTTTGGATGTCTGCTTGCTGCTTTTTGCACTGTATATTGTTGCCTGTTGAAGTAAAGTTTTCTGCTTTTAAAGGTATAGTAATATTTCATAATGAAAGCAGCTCTAATTAATCATCATAGTGTTTGGACTTTAGAGAGTGTTATTTCAGTTCCGTCAGAGTTGTAGTTCAGGAGTAATTCAATGACAAAGTGACCCCCTTCCGCCCCTTTTACTGATGTAACACTGGTCACCTCAGAACAGCTGGGAGGTGCCCAGGTAGACTGCAGAGAGGGCCAATCTTCAATTAAGATAAGGGGAAAAACCTGAAAAGCTTGTCGGGGGGGGGGGGGGGGGGGGGCGGCAGGACTTTCATTTTTTTTTTCATATAAAGATTGTCCCCCTTCTGCTATCTGTCTGGTCATACAACCAGCTTCACATCTGAGAAGAGATGGCTTACACTAGGTAAAAGGGGTGGGGAGGGGAAACTTTGCTTGTGAATATCTCTCAAACCATAAAGGTTTGAGAGAGAAGACTTATATCGTTCTTCATGTTTTTTTAATGCCTACAAAATAAAATAAAGTTAAAACGATGTATTACTATCCCTTTAAGCCTCTTGTTGCATCACTATCCAGGTTGAGGTCTGAGTGCTTTTTTTCTTTTGTACATTTCATGCTACAAGTAACATCCTATTCACTTTCCAATAAGGTTCCAGAAAACCCCATACAAAAATTCTTGTGCTAAAGGTCATTACTTTCACTTCACCTATTCTATTTTTAAAGATGATGCTTAACATGTTATTCATTCTCTTTATGATTTATGAAGGGTCTGGGGAAGCCTCTCTTCCGTATTGATTAGTGACTGGAAACAGTGTCTCAAACCTGTTTCACTACTAGGCGAGTGGGTGCAATCTGCATATGCCCAATGGTATTACAGGTTTCACCAGAGAGGAACACTGTTGTTGCGGAAGAACTGGAACAATTTTGTGTGGGAAAAAAACTCTACCATAGGTGACTCTCAAAAATCCCCAAAGTAAACTGATTTGCCAATGGTTGAAATTGATGTGTGTTGTTTTTTTTTTTTTTTTTTTTTTTTTTTTTTCTCTCCCCCTATTAATATCTTAACTTCCCGAAGGCTGAAGGCCCCAGTAGCATATTGCAAAACAATGCATTACCTAGTACTCAAGGGATTGATTTTAGATCAACTGGTTTTAATTGTATTTAGCTCTGTGTCCTTTGTAACAGTGGTTCATGAATCTGTCCTCTAGGACCTCTAATAGGTCCTGTGGTGCAGTAAGCTTAGTAGTGCTTCTTAGTACATCAGCCTTACTGTATTTCCAGTCACAGATCAACAGTGAAGAGAAGGGACTTCACCTAACTTTTGAAGAATAAGGTTGTTGGAGAGCTGCTTGTTACTACGTATATAACTAATGTAGTAGAACTCCTGGGCAATATGCCCTTTAGAATAGATTATTTTTAACTTGCCTCTACTTCTCCTTTAAAGGGATAGTAATACTTGCAAATTACTAATCCCCATATTGTATATTTGTTAAAAAGAAACTTATTGCCTCCAGTGTTAATAGCGCGCAAAGTTCCCCCCTTCCTCCCCTTTCCCTGAAGTCGGCATTCTAGCTGACTGCAGGGGAAGCTGTCGTCGACCATCTTATGTTCATCAGGCAGCTCTGCAGCAGAGCAGAGATCGCGTTTATAAAGAAGAAATGTTTCACTGAAACGGCCTTCTGTGTACTTGGTTTGTAAGCACACGTAGAAGACAGTTTCAGTGAAAGATTTCTTTTTCTTTTTTTTTTCTTTTTTTTTTTTTTTATAAACGTGATTTCGGCTCTTCTGCAGAGTTGCCTGATGAACATAAAACTGGATATCCCTGCAGTCAGCTAGAACACAGACTTCAAAGAAAGGGGAGTGAAGAGGGAACTTTGCGTACTATTATCTCTCAAACCATAATTTTTAGCATAGCTACATTATGGGGATTGGTAATTGGGAAGTATTTCTATCCCTTTAAGCAGTCTGTCATTAGTGCTGTCCCCTTGCCCATCTTGATTTTTGGTGTCCTGTCTTTTGTTTCTTACTGCATCTTCATTGCTCACTTCAGCGTGACTAACTCCATTTCTTTCAACAGGCATCTACATCAACGATGTTCAGCTGTCACGGGGTCAGAGACTGGAGCTTTCAGACGGTGACCTTCTGCGCTTCCAAGAGAAGGCCGCACCACTCTCCTCTCAGTCGTCCTCCGCTGACACGTTCTTTCTATTTCAGCGTGTCCGGGTACGGCCACTGGACTTCTCTGCTATTACTTCCCCACGTGCCCGGTCCACCTTTCCTGGCTTTACCCCAGTACTGGGTACTCAGAGGCTGAGTGGAGGACGAGGAGCATCACCACACTACACAACTGGAGCCACTGTCATTCTGAACTCCATTGGCAGCATTAGTAAACTGAAGCGTGAGAGGATGCAGGGAGGGGGGTTTATAGGTGGAGCAGTTGAAGTGGTCAAACCTGCCACCCCTGATCTTCCGCTCCCATCTCGCACTGGTGTTGAAAGGAGGCGCAGCAGGAGAAAAGCACAGCACAGAGTCCTGTGTGAACTGGAGGAGGATGAGGATGAAGAAGACAGGGAGGGAGATGAAGTATTGAAGAGGAAGAGGAAAAGAGGAAGACGGAAGGAAGAAGAGAGGAGAGTTGCACAACAGCTGGAAACAGGAAGGTTAGGAAAGATTCTACAAACCTTGCTTAAAGGGATAGTAATACTTGTAAATAATTTTATTTTATATTGTAGCCCTAAAAAAAAAAAAAAAAAAAAACATTAAAAATGATATGTCTTATCTCCCAAACCTTTATGGTTTGGGAGATATTGGAAAGTAAAGTTTCCCCCTGTGTGACGTCACTGCTCTAGCTGTCAAATTTGAAATCCAGCCCGCAGACCAGCTGCAGCTTTTCAGAAGTGCCGAGATCATGACCTTAAAAATAATAATTTCTTCATTGGAGTGGTCTGCAGTGTGTGCATGCAAGCCAGGCACACTTTGTAGACCGTTTCAATTAAGTAGTCCTTTTTAAAGATCGTGATCTCGGCACTGCTAAAGAGCTGCCGTCTGATCTGTGGACCAGATTCCAAATCTGTCCACTAGATGGCAGACTTGTCTAAATCAGCCAGGAAAAGGGAACTTTACTATTATTAACTTTACTTGCTAATATCTCCCAAACCATAAAGGTTTGGGAGATAAGACTTATATAATTTAAAAAAAAAAAAAAAAAAAAAAAAAAAAAAAAAAAAACTTTACAAAGGGCTACAATATAAAATTATTCAAGTATTACTATCCTTTTAATAGTAACAAAGTTTCATATGAAGGAAGCACAACCTGCTCTTCTCCATACAGGGTACCCAAATGTGAACCCTTTATAAAGCATATATTTTACCACTGTGTTGATTTTAAGTCTCTTGTTGCATAGTTTGGCCCAAGTATGTTTATGCTTATTTACCTAACCAAGGTACCCCATTTAAAGAGTCTTATCGAATACATATTGCCATCCCAACAAAATTATAAAATTACCCTGTAAGAATTCTTGTGAGTAAATGTGTTGGATTTGAAGAAGCCTGTTTAAAACCATAAGTGTCTAATATCTTCTTGAGAAGACTATACTGCTTTAAAGTGGGTATTTGCTTGCAGTGCGTGAGCGGAGACCCAAGTGGATTGAGGCTCCATCCGTCTTTTTTTTTTTTTTTTTTTTTTTTTAGGTCTTTCCCACCAACCACAACAAGATGCATGTGGCCTGTAAATTTACCTTGGTTTCAAATGGGCATATGCCAAACAAGTCACAGGTCACATACTATGCCTTTAAGAACCTCTTAAAGCGACTACTCAAATTTAAGAGCATTTCAGTCTATATCCTTTATAACTGTGAAATTAAATGAAACGTGGTGAAAAAGCAGCTAGAACAAAGATGCAAAAGCAAAGAAAAAAAAAAAAAAACTGAACGCACAAACACTATATAATATATAAATTTGAAACAAGATCACAAGTGACTATGGTATGTAGAGCAGCAAGGAATAAGGGGGTTCTTCAAGTCTCCAAATTAGGGGGATTAGGGATTAGAAAATTAGGTTTTTGCTTAGTTGGGGACTTGCACAATATGTAAATGAACGAGGCACTCACCGCTCGTAGCTGATCAGCAAAACGTGTTTTATTGCACTCTGTTCCACTCATATACAGTTTACAGCAAGGCAGTAGTGTTTTTTGGGGCTCAAGAACGTTTCGAGGACTACACTGTCCTCTTCTTCAGCACAGCCCACAGGTGAGTGCCTCATTCATTTACATAGTAACATAGTAAATTAGGTTGAAAAAAGACACAAGTCCATCAAGTTCAACCTTCGCTTCATACCTCAGTAACTAAGAATTTTATAGCTTTCCTGCTACCAATTAAATTAGTCTTTATCAGACCTTCCTGATCTGCCTACTGATAAACAGTATAACTCTGTATGTTCCCTTTTGAAAGAAATGTATCTAATCTCTTAAATGTGTCCATTGTATCTGCCATAACTACCTCCCTGGGCAATGAATTCCACAATTTGACAGACCTTACCGTAAAAAAACCCTTCCTCTGCTGAAGTTTAAACCTCCTTTCCTCTAATCTCAAGGTGTCCCCTGGTCACCTGAGCAGGCCTTGGAATAAATAGCTCACCGCAGAGATCCTTGTATTGACCTCTCATATACTTGTACAATGTGATAAGGTCTCCTCTTGGTCGTCTTTTCTCTAGAGTAAATAAACCAAGTTTGTTTAGTCGTTCCTCATATGTCAAGTCCTCCATTCCCTTAATTAATTTTGTTGCTCTCCGCTGTACCCTCTCTAGTTCTAGTATATCCTTTTTCAGAACCGGTGCCCAAAATTGCACTGCATACTCAAGGTGAGGTCTTACCAATGATTTGTATAATGGCAAAATAATGTTATATTGTGCATTACGTTGTCTCACTGTGGAGAAAGGTGGACAGAGTGAGAGCACCCCCGGGATAATAATTGATTTAAAGCAACATTACGTTTCCCATATAACGAATTGTGGAGTGAACTTTGAGTGCGGACACCTTTTGTATTGTTAGTTGGGGACTTGGAGAGCCCAATTTTTACTCCCTCAACCATGATTGATGCAGAGACCATGGGGTATGGATCTCGTACTAGGTGGCAGGGCACTGTTCAACTAAACTCCTCCAACTCTCTGCCCTCCATACCCCTAAATCAATCAGAGATCACTCCAGGCTTTTTATTGTTCCCAAGGAGGATTGAGGCTTGCATCCTAACTTGGACCTCAAGGCAATTACCCTGTTTCTTTGTGTGCCTAAATTCAAAATGGGAGTCTCATAGCTGCCATGGAATCGGCAGAGTTCCTGGCCTTGTTCGACATCTAGAATGTTTGCCTGTGTGTTCACATTTGGTCGGGTCATCAGGTTTTGCTCTACAAAACCAGCACTATCTGCTCATTGCTCTGCCCTTTGTATTGGCCTCTCTGGTGGCTTATCTCCAGACATTGGGGTCAATGTGACCCCTTGCCGGGACAACCTTCTCTTGAAGGTGCCGACTCAGGTTTGTTTCTAGGAACATTTGAGTCTCATGATGGTGCTTCAGCAACATGGGTGGATACTCAGTCTTTCCAAATTTCTCTTGGATATGACGCAGTGGTTGCTGTTCTGGGTCTTGTCTTTTACACTTTCTCTGCAAATTCCTATTCCCTCAGTGTATGAAGTATAAAAACCTGCTTATTCCTTGCTACTCTCCATACCTTATTCACTTGGGATTTTATCTGGAATTTATGTATGTAATAGTGTGCTAGCGCTGTGAGTCAGTCTTGGCTTTCACATCTCATTCTAGCTGCTTTTTCACCATATTTCATTTAATTTCACTGTTATAAATGATATAGAATGAAATGCTCTTAATGCTTAAATGTGCACAATTATGAGGTCCTTAAAGGGATAGTAATACTTAATTTTTCAAAAGCTGCATCTTGTAGCCCTAAAAAAAAAACAAACAAAAAAAAACAAAACACAAATGCCCCCAGTGCTATCTCTCAAACCTTTATGGTTTGAGAGATAATCACTGTCAGTCCCCCTCCCCACCTGACATCAGCGTTCTAGCTGACTGCAGGGGAATCTGGTCTCTGAGGCTCTTCAGCAGAGCAGAGATCGCATTAATGGAAAAAAGAAATCCTACACTGAAACGATCTTCTATATGTGCTTGGTTTGAGATGGCACTGTGGGCATTTAATTTATTTAAGGGCTACAAGATGCAGCTTTTGAAAAATTAAGGACTGCTATCCCTTTAACCCCTTAAGGACCGGCGCGCGCGCACATGCGGCCGGCACTTGTGGACCACGGGGCATTTTTTTTTTTTTTTTTTTATCGGCACTTCCGGTTCAGGACTTCCGGAGGGGCGTGCAGCCGCGACGGGAGCCCTGAATGCCATGCCGTGCCAGGACCGTCATTGGTCCTTAAATGCCGGACAGCTGTGACGGTCCTGGCACAGCAATGGTCCTTAAGGGGTTAAAGGCATGGTATGGGCCTTTTTGTTTTGTTTGGCCTATGTCCATTTGTAATCAAGGTGTAATGTACAGGCCCCCATATAGCTTGTAGTGGTGGGTTGGAAAGACCAATAAAAAGGGACTGACGGAGCTTCAATCCACTTGGGTATCCACCCACTCACTGCAAGCTAATCCTGTTTTAAAGCCGTGCATTGCATAATCCTCTGACACTCAAAGGGTTAAATCCAAAGCATTTCCTCATAAAATCTGTGGCAATTTTAAACTTGGGTAGGAATGGTAATTGTCTTTGATAATGCTCTTGAAATGGGTACCTTGATGAGGTAAGCATACTTTAGTCTAATTATGCAATAAAATCCTCATTCTCTTGAAAATCAACACAGCAGTATTATATATGCTTTATACAGAGTTCCCAATTGGCTTTCCTATATGGAGAAGCACAGGTTTATTTTTCTGTCTTTGCTTTTGCTTTAGGTTTTTGTTTAGCTTGGGGCTGGGGCTTTGAGAACTCCCTTTATTCCTTGCTGCTCTCCATACCTTATTCATTGGGATCTTATTTAGAATTTTTATTTTCTATTCTATGCATATTATAGTGTGCTAGTGCTGTGAGGTTTTTTTTTTTGTTTTTTTTTTTTTTTGTTTGTTTTTTTTCCCCACTATCTTCTGCCCGTTTGCTGCCTCAGCCCTGCATGATCCCTGCACCACCTCCTTTGTTGGCACCTTACGATGTTGATCTCCTAAATATTTTTTTCCTTTCTCCCCCTGTCCCAGGAAGCCTCGTGGCCGCCCCAGAAAGCACCCTGCTCCTCCTTTGGTGGTGTCCCAGACGGTATCCAGTGCAGAGCCTTGTGCGTGGCGTGCCTGTTGCCTCCCACAGGAGGATACAGTCAGCTGGGTGCAGTGTGACCGCTGTGATTCGTGGTATCATGTTGTGTGCATTGGCCGTAGCCTAACCTCCCTGCAGGACACAGACTTCCACTGTGGTTGCACGTGACCCCTGCATGGCCTGTCAACATCAGGCCCTTTTTATGGCTTTGTCTTTACCTTTTCTCTATCCCCCCCCCCCCCCATTTCCTTAGCTTGGTCTAACCTACCCCCACCCCCTCCTTGTCCTTTTGCCCAAATCCAGTCTCCCACTTCCATTAAAGGTGCATCCCACTGAATTGTAGCAGACAGAGCACTCAACCTGGTGAGTGCTTCCTTGTCAGAACGGTTTGTGCACTATTTGCTTTATAGACTCCAGGCTTTAAAACCTGCCCCACATACGTGTCACACGGACTTGGACAAACCCGTGGGGGCGCTGCAGCGCCTTTATTCCACTAACTACATTATTTAACCTGATAACAAGCTTGAGGAATCCAGACTACAATTTAATAGAAATGCAGCATTTCCCTGACCTGCTGGACAAATCTGATAGACTTTACTTTTAAATATCTGATATAGGAGGTGTTGGTGGAAGAGCAACTCTGCAGACCTTCACTTTGGTAAGGAAAGGGACAGTCTTGAGGTCAGTCATGGGTATGCAACATGAGATCCTCCAGCTAATGCCAGACTCCAATGTTATTCATCTCTCCCACCCCCCACAAGCCATTCAGAGGATGGCTGGGGGAATGGTGGGTGTTGTACTGACTGCGACTGAAGGCCTCCACGTTGCTGATTCTCTGTGGAAATGTTGGTATGTCTTGGGCGACTACGAAAACGTCACGTTAAAAATGCCTGAATCAACTGAGCGACATGAGGATGTTGCCTTAATCAAAAGAGCAACATTCTCATGTATCCTACTTTAAAGGTGGCATATTAAGTCTGTGTTCATGTCCTCCTGCCCTGTGGCTTGTACCTCAATTGCCAGTATATTGTCCCAGCACATCGTTCCTCTCGTTGTCCTCTGCATCAACCACAGAGTGTAACTCATCCGGACAAGAATATAAAGTCCTTAACAGTTGTTGTAGTGTGCGGGTGGCGCATGTGCATACAACAAGTGACTGGTTAATTTCAAGATTGTGGTGGACCAAGCATTCTCAGGATGAATTGCACAATGCGGGCGACGCAGAGGAGGACATGAGGTACATAGTGTATGGGAGAGGTACAGTGTGCTGGGAGACACTACTGGCAATTGAGGTACAAGCCCCAGGGCAGGAGGATGTGAGAACAGACTTAATGTGACCTTTATGCGGGTGACATTCTCATGCTTCCCAGTTGATTCAGGCAGCATTTTTAATGTGCAGTTTTCATGGTCTCCCAAGACATGGCAACATTTCAAAAGGATACCCATGTTGCCCACGTGTGAATTATAGCTGATCAATAATAAAGAAAAGCTCTGTGTCCTATTAATCTGCTTTCACTGCTGAGATAGTCCTGGGTAAAATCTGGTAAAAGCTAAACCTGTGAAAGACACCATGGACCATGTGCACATTGAAAGTGCAACCACTCTGGGGCAAACCAGCTGCACCCCAGAGACCAAAAATCAAAACTATTTCCATTGATTTAAATGTCGTTTTTATAACCTTTTAAGTACTAGAGGCCTCCAGTGTACAGCAACACAATGTACGGGAAACATTTGGTATTCATGGTGTTTATGCCCGTTAATAAATAGAAATGTATTCCTTATGGTAAAATGTTGAATTACATTCCAGCAGTTAAAATCCCCATTGCTGTTCCTTTCTTTGTACACATAGCCGCTTGTTGTTAAACCTATCTGTGATTTTTATATCCCGGGAGTGTTAGGTGGCAGCTGTACTGGGGACCAGCCGGTCCTGTGCCCCCATTCTATATCAATCATTTTCACACCTCCAAATACCTGCCAAATTAAAGAGGAATTGAAACCTAAGAATAAGTGTCTAGTTTGATTCAGATATGTCTCCTGCTGCCTACTGAGGAATGCGTTGACCATGAGATAATGGAGCTCCTTCTCCAGGAAGTATGGCACTTAGATGTGAAAACACCTCCAACTCTCTGACCTCTCTAGCCCTCCTCCCAGTACATACCGTTCTGAAGTCACTCAAAATGTTGGTATAGAGACATTTGCCTACTGGGAAATGGGATACGGTTTTCTCTTACCTTTTTTAACTTTGTTTTTATGTTCCCCAAACCACAGGAGCGTGCACATTGAGAGCTTCTCCAGCAACTGTAGAGGGCTGTCACTTTGACCATCAGTTCTTTGGAGACTGAGGGGCAAGGGACCATGAAGATTTTTTTTCTTCTCTCTTCACCCTGTTCCTTGGGACTGGGATGATGAAGGCTCTCATACATGATATGGAGACCTTAGACTAAAGGGTGTAGAGAGTACCTGATGTAATCATACTTTGCCTTTCCATTCTTCTCATTGCGACCCTCCTGGTTTGACTTGGTGGAGTACACCTTGTATTTTAACCCCTGTTGGAGTACACACTTATTCTCTCTTCTAGCTATGCAATTGGCAGGATAACTAGATCACTGTTTAGATATACAGGAGCACTCCCCTCCAGCAGGGCTGACCAGTCTGTGAGCTTCCTGTTGTCAATTTACTTTGGGTTAGCCTTTCTGTGCGTGCTGTTTCAGAGCATGCTCTGTGGACTCGTTCAGGTGATGCAGGAAGTGACTTACACTTCCATGCTTTGCAGTACTTACTATGTCCAGTACCTGGAGCTTTGTTTAATAAGAAATGCAGTCCATAATGAAAAGTAAACACCATGCCAGAGGGGAGGTTAAGACTGGAGGAGGGAGGCATCGTGCCAGTAATTCAGCTTGAATTACCTGTGGCTCCATACTTTCTGGAGGCTAAACATCCTCTACCTTTCCAGGATTCCTTGCTGCTACTGCCAATATTTTACAGTTTGCTGTTGTACATGATACAGTTTTGCACAAATGGCTTTCTGGCCCTCCACATTGCTGTCTTCTGCCAGTATCTATCTTGATTCTTCTAGCTTCCGAGATGATGGGGAAGAAGTATGCAGTGAATGGACGGGCACCCCACCTCTCCCCTTCTGTATATCAGATATATCTTCCAGGGATGGAGGAGTTAATTTGTAGAGCTTTTGTATTCCTGAACATTCTGCAAGTTTCCCTCCTGTGGAATATCCTCAGGATCCTCTAAATAACTGTTCAAATGTAAAGACTATTATCTCTTTCCCCCACATATACTGAATTGGACCAGATTGTTCTGGAGGACTGGTGATCTCCCAGAACCTTGTCTGCTTCTAAAAAAGTTTGTGGTCTTAAAGGGATAGTAATGTTTCATAATAAAAGCAGCTCTAATTAATCATCATAGTATTTGGACTTTGGAGAGTGTTATTTCAATTCTGTCAGTTATAGTTCAAGAGTAATTGAATGATAAAGTATCCCCCTCCCGCCCCTTTTACTGATGTAACACTGCTCAGCCAGAGCAGAAGTGAGGTGCCCAGCTAGACTGCAGAGAGGGACAGTCTTCAATTAAGATAAGGGAAAACCCTGAAAAACTTGTCAAGGGGGGGCAGGGCTTTCATTGTTCTCATAGGAAGAAGATTGCCCCCTGCTGTTATCTGTCTGGTCTATGGACTGGATTCCACATCTGAGAAGAGATGGCTTACACTAGGTAAAAGGGGAGGGAGGGGAAACTTTGCTTGAGAATATATCTCAAACCATAAAGGTTTGAGAGATAAGACTTGTATCGTTCTTCATGTTTTTTTTAATGCCTACAAAATAAAATAAAGATAAAACAAAGTATTACTATCCCTGAGGCAGACCATCTCAGCAGATGGTCCATAAAACCAGGGTGTTGGGAGCTGAAACAGGAAATCTCCAGCTCATTGGGGAATGCCTCCCACCTTAATGCAATATTTCCGGCCTTTTGCAAACTAATAATGGATCCAATGATGATGGATGCCTTGATGTTGCCCTATTTGTATGCTCTGGTGTACATCTCTTCTCCATTTGCCATGATTCTAAGAATGATCATGGAACTCAAGAGAGTTGAAGGCCATATTCATTACTCTGTTCTAGTCACCATGTAGATATCATTAGAGGATCCTTGGTACCTTTCCATTAGTGCCAGTCCTCCTTACTCAAGGTCCCATTCATTATCCCAGTCTGTCCAATCTCACATTAGTGGTGTAGGACTTCAGGCTGAAATCTTGAAGCAAAGCTCTGACTGATTCCATGGCTCAGACTGCTGAGGATCCGTAAGCCTATCTCTGCTAAAATCTGCTACCAGATTTGGAGCCATTACTTTGCCTTTTGTGATCAGTGTGACCTTGTTACTCGGCACTTAAAGCTTCACTATATCCTGGGCTTTTTACAAGCTGGCATTGAAAAGGTGAGAATAAACTTCCTTGAATTTCATTTCCTCTTTTCTGTTCCAGAAGAGGATTGCCTGGTATCCTGAGACTGAAATGGTTTTTCAGGGCATAACTCTTGTACCTCCTCCGTTTAGGGGTCCTACACCTTGAGACTTTAAATGTAGTTCTTCAGTCCTCTCCCTTTGAATCCATATGTTTTTTGGCACTGCTCCGGAACCTTCTCATGGTCCTTGCACCCCCCCCCTCCCAATAAAAGCAAGGAATCTCATGAAATGAACCTTTTCCCCCTTGTTCTGGGTCATATAACCTGCCGTTACTTGACTTCTGTATTTGATCTATACCTTGATCTGCTTTACCATGTATAAACTGAATTGTATCTACCATGTGAAGTAATAGAGATGGGAGGGGTGTGTGGTGCCTTTTTTTAATTTTAACTTATGAGTGTCTTGGAGGAGGAATATGTCCCTGCTTCCCTCAGTCTACTAAGAGAAGAGGATTTATTTGATATATAAAAATCTCCATTTTACATTGGAACTGTAGTTTCCTATGTATACAGGGTTCTCTAGTGAAGTATCTCTAGGTCTCACCCCATCAAAATAAAATCCTAGGTCTTTAGTAGACTTGAATAACTCGTAAATTCACTAGTATTTGGTTGTAAACTAAAACAATTGGCAGTGGACCATTATTGTTCAAATGCTACCCCTAAATGAAATAAAGTGTGAAGGACACCTAGCAACATCCATCCTGATAAATACATTGAGCCACTTGTCCTTATTTGGGAGGGGAGGTGCTTCATTGTATACCCCTCTGGCACTCAAAGGGTTAACTCTGCTGCAGTATTTTCAGAACTCTTCTCCTATAGAGTGTGCCTAACCTTGGTCTATTAATCTGTCTCTTGAGATTACAATAAGCTGGAAGTGATTGGAGTTGTAGTTCCCCCCCCCCCCCCCTCCAACAGCTGGAGAGCCAAAGGTTGTTCAGTAGAAGAACTGGACACTATTTGGCACAGTCTCTACTCATTTAAGTATGAGCTGTAGTAATGTTTCACCGAATCCTCTCATGGCAGTGGTTTTTACTTTGCAGAAAACCTTTAATTTTATCTCGTGTCTTCTAGTCGGTGCTTTTTACAGTAGAACTGAACTGTCTAACAGGCTGGGGCTAAAGTGTATCATGGCAAAGCTATGTAAATATTTTGAAAAACCCCTTTAACTACATAAGTTCGTGGGGTAAGTTTACCCTTAAAGACCACATAGATATCATTCAGAGAACTGGCACACATGAGCAATTGTGTGACCGGCTTGCTGAAAAAGAGGCTGAAACTGACCGCTTTGGGCTTGAAGCAGTCTGTTTCTGCCTCCTATAGTGATCACCGTGCTCCTGCAGGGTCACTGTGATCACAAAAGTCATGAAGTACCAGGATAGTCGCTGGTCCTTAAGGCAGGGCTTATAATTTGAAGTCCTTTGCTATTAGCCAGACCTGAAAAGTTACTCACCACTACAATCCAAAACATACCCACCAGGGCTGAATTTCTACTCGCCAGGGTTAAATTTTCACTCGCCAGTGGCTAGTGGAAATTTTGAGCCCTGCTTAAGGCATGGACACTGGTGATGGTCCTGGCACGTCACAGGTCCTTAAGGGTTAAAGGAGCAGTTAACCTTGATTTTGAGTAAAACAAGAACACACTGCTTTCAGTTTTATTCAAATGTTATAAGTCAATTTACTGTACATTTACTTCCTGAAAGTTGACAGGAAGTGACGTATCACGTTTCTGTCACATTCTGTGGAGAATAGTTTCAGTGACTTTCCTCTTGAATAGAACATAACTGTAATTAACTGGAATCTGTTCATAAGGGCACTGTTAATAACGAGTATAAACTGTTATTGTAGGAGTACCCTTGTTTTACTTGACCGGGAAGAAAAATGTATATATATTTTCATAATGAAAGTTTACTGCTCCTTTTAAGGACCAGAGGAGCGCAGTTAATAGCTTTGCAATGCATTGTACACCAATGTGGTCCTTAATGGAATAATAAACCAATGTGATTAAACCAAGGTTGGCATCTGGCCTGTTAACAGCTCTTGTTAACAGATGTCACTACTTCTCTATCTACCTTTACACAAACCTGCAACTGGAGGTGATCACTGTGCTAGAATTGTTGTACCTGGCTAATCCTCTGATTCCAAGTGTGTGTACTGCTGCTTACGGTCTAATGCCACCAATCGGATGAGAGCTGGCACACAAGGATGTGTGCTATTAGTAGTGACTCAAAGGGTTATCAAATGGAGGAGTGCAAACCAATGTGGTACACACCCACCTGGTCCTGTGGGAGGGATGGCACTTCAACAAATGATCACTGCAGGCAAAACTGTTATTCAAAGCTTCAACTCCTCACAAAGGTAACCTCCCCCATACTAAGCACTCAGTTTAACCCCTTGGCTACTAGACTGCTGTATGTTGCATCCAAATGATTAAAGATGCATAATGCTTGTGAAACACTGCAAGGAGGTGTTTTTGAAGCGGTTAGAGCAGACGTCCATATTTAGTTTGTTCATTTAACAGTTACAGTACAATCTCCCAGCAGTAGACTCGTCCGTCTCTCCTTTGCAGGAAAAGCTGTACACAATCCTTTTAACCCTTTGAGTTCCAGAGGGGCAATGCGTCCTGTTTACCTCTGGCACTCAAAGGGTTAAGAACCAGAGGGGGGTGTGCTGTGCGTCTGACACCCCTCTTGTCCTCATCAGCATAGTATTAATCAGTCATTTCCTCTGATATCTATGATTTTCTTTATTTTTGTATGATGAATTGCATTTGAACGTGCTGTGAAATCTTGGTCTGGGTTCCTCCTCAGAGCTAATCAATCCGCTATCGATTAAAATCCTGGCTTCAGTTAATTTTTTTTTTTTTCTTTCTCCTTTTCTAATGTGTGTGTTCTCTTTATACATGTATATAATTTGCAATAAATTTAAAGCACTATTTATGACATGTCTTTGGGCACTTTTTTTTTTTTTTTTTTTTTTTATTTGCTAGAAACATGGAGGAAAAAGTGCAATGAGGTGATGTGTGTGGGTCAGTGCTTGTCATCCAATGTGGTGAAGGCACCAGTTCTTAAAGTGCAACTTGGAAGCAGACCTACAAATAATCCGGGGGATGCACTGTGAACCGTGGTGTATGATGATGATGATGATGATGTGAGTGTGGGTGTGATGTGTGTGGGTCAGTGCTGGTCATCCAATGTGGTGAAGGCACCAGTTCTTAAAGTGCAACTTGGAAGCAGACCTACAAATAATCCGGGGGATGCACTGTGAACCGTGGTGTGTGATGATGATGATGATGAGGTGATGTGAGTGTGGGTGTGATGTGTGTGGGTCAGTGCTGGTCATCCAATGTGTTGAAGGCACCAGTTCTTAAAGTGCAACTTGGAAGCAGACCTACAAATAATCTGGGGGATGCACTGTGAACCGTGGTGATGTGATGTGTGTGTGGGTCAGTGCTTGGTCATCCAGTGTGGTGAAGGCACCAGTTTTAAAGTGCAGCTTGGAAGCAGACCTACAAATGATCATGGGGATGCACTGCGAGTCCGTGGTGTGTGTGTGTGTGTGTGTGTGTGTGTGTGTGTGTGTGTGTGTGTGTTGAGGTGTGTGTGTGTGTGTTGGAGGTGTGTGTGTGTGTTGGAGGTGTGTGTGTGTGTGTGGTGTGTGTGTGTGTGTGTGTGTGTTGGAGGTGTGTGTGTGTGTGTTGGAGGTGTGTGTGTGTGTGTGTGTGTTGGAGGTGTGTGTGTGTGTGTTGGAGTGTGTGTGTGAGGTGTGTGTGTGTGTGTGTTGGAGGTGTGTGTGTGTGTGTTGGAGGTGTGTGTGTGTGTGTGTTGGAGGTGTGTGTGTGTGTGTGTGTGTGTGTGGAGGTGTGTGTGTGTGTGTGTGTGTGTTGGAGGTGTGTGTGTGTGTGTGTGTGTGTGTTGGAGGTGTGTGTGTGTGTGTGTGTTGGAGGTGTGTGTGTGTGTGTGTGTGTTGGAGGTGTGTGTGTGTGTGTGTGTGTGTGTGTGTGTGTTGGAGGTGTGTGTGTGTGTGGAGGTGTGTGTGTGTTGGAGGTGTGTGTGTGTGGTGTGTGTGTGTTGGAGGTGTGTGTGTGTGGTGTGTGTGTGTGTTGGAGGTGTGTGTGTGTGTTGGAGGGGTGTGTGTGTGTGTTGGAGGGGTGTGTGTGTGTTGGAGGGTGTGTGTGTGTGTTGGAGGGGTGTGTGTGTGTGTGTTGGAGGTGTGTGTGTGTGTGTGTTGGAGGTGTGTGTGTGTTGGAGGTGTGTGTGTGTTGGAGGTGTGTGTGTGTGTGTGTTGGAGGTGTGTGTGTGTTGGAGGTGTGTGTGTGTGGAGGTGTGTGTGTGTGTGTGTGTTGGAGGTGTGTGTGTTGGAGGTGTGTGTGTGTGTGTGTTGGAGGTGTGTGTGTGTGTGTGTTGGAGGTGTGTGTGTGTGTGTGTTGGAGGTGTGTGTGTGTGTTGGAGGTGTGTGTGTGTGTGTGTGTTGGAGGTGTGTGTGTGTGTGTGTGTTGGAGGTGTGTGTGTGTGTGTGTGTTGGAGGTGTGTGTGTGTGTGTGTGTGTTGGAGGTGTGTGTGTTGGAGGTGTGTGTGTGTGTTGGAGGTGTGTGTGTGTGTGTGTTGGAGGTGTGTGTGTGTGTGTGTGTTGGAGGTGTGTGTGTGTGTGTTGGAGGTGTGTGTGTGTGTGTGTTGGAGGTGTGTGTGTGTGTGTGTGTGTTGGAGGTGTGTGTGTGTGTGTGTTGGAGGTGTGTGTGTGTGTGTGTGTTGGAGGTGTGTGTGTGTGTGTGTTGGAGGTGTGTGTGTGTGTGTGTTGGAGGTGTGTGTGTGTGTGTGTTGGAGGTGTGTGTGTGTGTTGGAGGTGTGTGTGTGTGTTGGAGGTGTGTGTGTGTGTGTTGGAGGTGTGTGTGTGTGTTGGAGGTGTGTGTGTGTGTGTTGGAGGTGTGTGTGTGTGTGTGTTGGAGGTGTGTGTGTGTGTGTTGGAGGTGTGTGTGTGTGTGTGTGTTGGAGGTGTGTGTGTGTGTGTGTGTGTGTGTGTGTGTTGGAGGTGTGTGTGTGTGTGTGTTGGAGGTGTGTGTGTGTGTGTGTTGGAGGTGTGTGTGTGTGTGTGTGTGTGTGTGTGTGTGTGTGTGTGTGTGTGTGTGTGTGTGTGGGAGGTGTGTGTGTTGGAGGTGTGTGTGTGTGTGTTGGAGGTGTGTGTGTGTGTGTTGGAGGTGTGTGTGTGTGTGTGTGTTGGAGGTGTGTGTGTGTGTGTGTTGGAGGTGTGTGTGTGTGTGTGTGTGTTGGAGGTGTGTGTGTGTGTGTGTGTTGGAGGTGTGTGTGTGTGTGTGTGTTGGAGGTGTGTGTGTGTGTGTTGGAGGTGTGTGTGTGTGTGTGTGTGTTGGAGGTGTGTGTGTTGGAGGTGTGTGTGTTGGAGGTGTGTGTGTGTGTGTGTGTTGGAGGTGTGTGTGTGTGTGTGTGTTGGAGGTGTGTGTGTTGGAGGTGTGTGTGTTGGAGGTGTGTGTGTTGGAGGTGTGTGTGTTGGAGGTGTGTGTGTGTGTGTGTGTTGGAGGTGTGTGTGTGTGTGTTGGAGGTGTGTGTGTGGAGGTGTGTGTGTGTGTGTGTTGGAGGTGTGTGTGTGTGTGTGTGTTGGAGGTGTGTGTGTGTGTTGGAGGTGTGTGTGTGTGTTGGAGGTGTGTGTGTGTGTTGA
>CM074726.1:167358775-167383775 GCA_037306005.1 Rhinophrynus dorsalis | reverse complement strand
CAGCGCTGTACACTGCACATGTTCATTTTCACTCCCTAAGCACCGTGTGTGGGTGCAGCTCATTGATTTTCAATGAGCTGTGGCCTCCTCTGGCCCTTTGCTAAAACCTAATGGCCTCATGCCTGTTTCAATAATAATTAAAAAAACCAGAAATGTAATTCTGCTCCATAGACATGACAGCCAGGACTGATTAACTCCCTTAGGACCTGTGATATGCCAGGACCATCACTGGTGTCTTTGTGTAAAGGACCAATGGCAGACCTGGTACGTCTCATATCTTTTGCTCACAGCACTCCTGCTGGTGAGCTGTGAAAACTACCGGGGTGTGAAACTAACCCCTCCAAGATCAGAGCAGTCCCTATCAGACCCCCGTTTCCTGAGCTGGCATACGTGATTGGTCACGTGTGCCGGTTCACAGATGAATCAAAGTGGTCCTTAAGGGGAATCCGCTTCTTGGACTGCTGGTCATTTAGGGGTTAAAGATATATCTATAGAGGTGGACAAGATTGAAGCCATACATGAGTAGAGAGGTGCAGAACAATACCCTGTTTCTTAAAGGACTCAGATAACCATGTGCACGGGGCAGAATGCATTTCTGCCAGCAGCTGTCATGTCTGCCTTCATGAACATGACATTTAGAATTGAAGGACATTGTAATTTCATAAAAAGGGTACCAGGGTGGAATTTGTATGGGTCATTAGAATTTTCTGGCCATAGTAAAAAAAAGGTGGTCTCAGTTATGTTTACACATGCAGATTGTTTGGTTTCTGTCCTTGGTAAACAATCAAACAAACAAGGATAAAGACAAAATGACTTTACACTTTAATGCATGCCATTCAAAGAACAAGTTACATGCAGATATACATATATACTGTATAAATATATAGCATTTAAGATGGAGGGTCTTTTAATGAATGCAGCCTCACTGTGTGGTCCTTAATGGGTCAAACAGTGGATTGTGGACTTCCATTTCTCCTGTCTGTTGAGAGAAGATGTAACATGGTTTAGTCTGTACGTGTGACAGAACCCAGTCTGTGCTTATGTATAGTCTGTACAGGGGAACCATAGCTCTGTCTGAGGCACTAAGCCCATGGGACAGTCGGTGTCTATGTATAATGTACAGATGGGTGAGGCATGTTAGTCTGTGTCTATGTATAATGTACACAGGGGCAAGGCCTGGTGTACAGTCAGTGTCTATGTATGGTGAACATATGTGGTGTGGTGGGTATCCCACTACAGGGAAACCACAGTAATCCAGCAGCTATAAGTGGTGTATACACAGATGAGTCACGGTACAGTCAGTGTCTATATACAGTGAATACATACCGGTGCCAGTCCAGGACACTCATAGATAGTGAATTCCTCAATATCAGGCTCTGAGTCAGTAGAGAGTTGCTGATGAGGCCTTGCCTCTGATCTGGAAGGACATAGTAACAGCTCAGGGCCAAATCAGATGATGCATTTCCTATGCCAGGCCACTTCTTTCCACCTGCCATAGGTGGGAAACGCTATAAACCTGATATGTGCCATTGTCACCTGTGCCAGGCCATGAACGAGAGGTCTCTCACCTCTGTGCCAGATATAGAGGGGTTATGTGGAATGTGCCCCAAGTGCATGCCCTTAGAGGTTCTTGAGGTATTCTGCTTTGTGTTATCCCTTTATGTTACATATAATTTAGTTGTGCCAGTCTCTTTAGTTTGGTCAAGCTCTAAATGTCTGCAGATTTTTGTGTATTCCAGTACTAGAGCTGGGACACTTGATATAACTACTTGAAACAGCTTTAAAGATATATAATATGTAAGTATTCAAGAAAGGCCACATCTACCAGAAAGTATAAGGCTGGTTCACCGTTGGGTAAAGTAAAATTACACTTTTATTCCACATCATAAATGCACAAGAGCAGCACATTAGGTGGAGGCGGTGACAGTGTAAGAAAATGATTACGCATTTTCTGTGTGACCACATTTAGCGATGGGCAAAATAACTTTACTCTCTTATCGTGTCCAGGTACGAATAACTTTTTTTAATTCTATGTTTCATTTACTTTCTAATCCTTCATTGTGCCTAGGCATAAAGAATTATACTTGTTTTACTTATAACCTAGATACAATTGAAGAGAAACTTATTAGAGCTATGATTGTGTGATTGCAAGTGAAATGCGTAGGGTCATTCATGCTTAGACACAACTGAAGAGTAAATTCATTAGACCTGTGGTAATGATGTTTTCTAGCAATCCAGTCCAGTTAAAGCTACCCATTGTTTTCTGTCTGGCTATACCAGTCATAGAGGTGGCAGGGTCACTCACCTCTCCTGCGCCCGAAGCTGCTGTTTCTGATTTTGATACTGTTGAACGTAGGGAGAGACATGGCCAGTAGACTGCAGAGGAGCAATGAGAAGGACCAGTAAGTTGAAGGGGGGGTATGAAGAAGTATAGATATGGAGTTTATTAAGAGGTTAGATGGAATGTTAATGTTAACAGAAGCAGATTTCTATGTTCATGGAAATAACATGCCTGATCATGATACTGAGCTGAACGCACCCATGGATGGGAACATGGTGTGACACTGCATGATGGGATTTGTAGTTCTGCTTTCTAGGCAGTGCCCTATTATCTGGAATTTAGAACTACACTTTACACTTGATTTCTGGGGTTTGGCTATATGATTAGAATAGAAAATGATGCAATAATAAACATGGAATATATCCCAGTCCAGGGGTCTCCGACAAGTAGCGTGTGAGCTACTGCTAGCTTTTTGGCTGCCAATCAGGAGCTCTTTCCAGTCCAATCTGTTATCAAGCTACCTGGTCTGCCAGAGGAAGGTCCAGCGGTTGAAAGCTGCTCCCCAGCCTGGGACAGCTTTAATGTACGGGAAACCCTATTAGTTTCAGATATGTATCCAATGCATTGGGTTGCAATGTGGTGGATAACAGACATGCTGACTACTCCTGTTTAGGATGTCTTCTGTAGTGTCTGTCTTCATAACACATTTCCTTTATAAAACCGTCTTAGTCATGTATACAACTGCATGGGAATTTTGTTTTTTTAATTAGTTTTATTAAACACACAGGCAAAGCTGTGCCAGTATTGCTATTGACATATAGTAAGTGTTGTGGGAAATATGTAGTGTCAAATTGGGTAAAAGCCAAAGTGTAACTACACATTCACTCAACCATTATAACAAAAGTTACCAGCTTTCAGTTATACTCATTAAAGAGGAACTTTCATCCGCTATAAAGTCGCCCTGCTATAAATAAACAGCTAGCGACTATCTTTAGAATATGTATTTTACCTTTGAAATGTAGGCCAGTCTAAACAAATCAATCATTGTAGGAGACCGGAACCCAGGCTACAGTGCAGACATCTTGTCTGCACTCCTGCGCCGTCAGTCCTGGTGTCCTGTAAGAAGCATTGCAGAGTACCACATGGTAACCGGAAGAACTGACGGTGCAGACTGCGCTAAGCCAGCCGACAGTTTCCTAAAATGATGGATTTCTTTAGAGTGGCCTATATTTCAAAGGTAAAATATATATATTCTGAAGTTAGTCGCTACCTGCTTAAGTATAGCAGGGTGACTTTATAGCGGATGAAAGTTCCTCTTTAAATGTTTTGCTAAACCACTCTGTTTTTAAACATACATAGTGATATGGGATAGTGTTAAAGAAATAGTAATGTTTCAAATAAAAACAGCACTAATTAATCTTCATAGTATTTGGGCCATGGAGAGTGTTATTTCAATACTGTCAGAGTTGTAGTTCGAGTAATTGAATGATAAAGTATCCCATTCCCGCCCCTTTTACCTAGTGTAAGTCACCTCCACTCAGATGTGGAATCTGGTCACCAGACAGATCACAGCAAGGGACAATCTTCTTACTGTGAGAACAATGCAAACCCTGCCCCCCTTGACAGGGTTTTTCCGTATGCTAATTGAAGATTGTCCCTCTCTGCGATCCATCTGGACATCATCCTGCTGTTCTGAGATGAGCTTTGTTACATCAGTAAAAGGGGCAGGAGGGGGATACTTTATCATTCAATTACTCTTGAACTACAACTCTGACAGTATTGAAATAACACTCTCCATTGCCCAAATACTATGAAGAATAATTGAAGCTGTTTTTATTTTGAAACATTACTATCCCTTTAAGGATAGGAAAATGTGTGGATCACTGGAGAGGGAATGTGGATTTTGTCTGGTATATATGTGTTATTGTATTGTGGTGTTAAGGACCACTGACTTGGTTGTGGGGAAAACCAAATTCCATGACGTGTCAGGACTGTTACTGGTTCTTAAGTGCGGAACCGCCGTGATAGTTCTGGCAGGTCACGGGTCCTTAACCCTTTAAGTGCCAGAGGGGTATGCAACACATTGCTCTGAAATGTGTTGTGTTCCTCTCTGGCACTCAATGGGTTAAAGAGTTAAGGTCACTTGTTTTCTGCTCAACAATTTGCTGCTGGAAAGTGTGGGAAGGATCAAAGAGTACAGCACCAGCCTTTTGGTCCACACCAGGACGTTTTTCAAGAAAATAAACAATGAAGAAAAATTGCCATTTAAACCCTAATCCCAGTGCCAAAGCCTGCTGACGTCATTCACATGCAGGTAGGATAACCGTCTGCACACAGATCACAAGACATCACTTCAAAGTACTAAAATACAAAAGCATACTATGAGAGACCCACTGGTGCTGCCTTCTTGCCTCTATTTTAGGATTGTACACCTGTACATTCCACCATTTTAAAGGGATAGTAATGTTTCATAATAAAAGCAGCTCTATCTAATCATCATAGTATTCGGGCCATGGAGAGTGTTATTTCAATTCTGTCAGAGTTGTAGTTCAGGAGTAATTGAATGATAAAGTATCCCCCTCCCCCCCTTTAGTGATGTAACACTGTTCAGCTCAGGCAGCAGGGAGGTGCCCAGGTAGATTGCAGAGAGGGACAATCTTCAATTAAGATAAGGGAAAAAGCTGAAAAACTTGTCAAGGGGGGCAGGGCTTTCATTGTTCTCACAGAAGCAGATTGTTCCTTGCTGTGAGCTGTCTGGTCTATGGACTGGATTCCACATTGAGAAGAGATGGCTTACACTAAGTAAAATGGGCGGGAGGAGATACTTTATCATTCAATTACTCTTCAACTACAACTCTGACAGTACTGAAATAACACTCTCTATGGCTCAAATACTATGAAGATTAACTGGAGCTGCTGTTTTTATGAAACATTACTATCCCTTTACGGGTTTCCCTCAAACCTATTCTAGATACACACACGCACACACACTGTTTTCCTCACTGTGTTCACACTTATGTTACTGTTTCAGTGCTCGCTCATACTCACTCTCTGATATGTGTGCTCCCTGCTACCTTTGTATGCTGTGTATGCCATCTTCTGTGCCAACCGCACCTCTTTCTGTAACCTAGACAATAAAAAAAAAAAATAGATAATGGACTAAGTAACGTTAATGTTAATCCCTTAAGGACCAGAGGGGTGTGCAAAATATCGCAACACACTGTTGATTATGCACTAGGGTGTGATAAAGAGGTGATAAAGTGGAGATGACTTCTGCAGTGATATCACTTCTCCAGTTCCTATGTTATTATATGGAGTCTACACATGAAGATCTCCAAAGTTAGAGAGAGAGTACTGCATAAGATAACATAGGAAATGGAGAAGTGACATCACTGGAAGTTATCTCTGCTTTATCTCTTTATCACACCTTAGTGCATAACCCACAACAGGTCGCTCTACTGATGTATCCCCCCCAGTTGTCTGTATTCCTCCTCTGCATGTTGCTCATTAGTTATATCATGACTACAGTGCTTATCAGACTAGCTATACACATAACAGTAATATTTTTTTGGTTTGTTTTGTTGAGTGTGGGGGAGTTATTTCACCAACATGAAAAACAGATACAAATTGGGTGAGGAAGACACTAATTGTGAAATATTTTAAATAACAAGTAGTAGGCGGCGCAGATATGGTAGACTAAGTGTGTGTCTGTGTGTGGGGGGCAGGAATAGACCACTACTCCTTAGTCCAGTTAAATTAAAAATCTACAGCATTCCGGCACTTAGGTAATGGATCAGAACCCCATACAGAGGCTCAATAGGGAATGTTCCCTAATTTTCTGTAGAAAGAAAAAACAACGCGCTCCTAGTGTAATAACATTTAGGTCATACACAAACCCTCCCTTCACCACTTAAAGAAATTCACTTACAATGAAGATGTTCAGTGTAACACGTATATGTTCACTGAAATATGCACCAGAGGGTTTCTTTGCAACTGTCCCTCAAACCGTAACACTTCTCCAGGTATTCCTAGATTTCCTTTGGGCCGCTCCTTATTCAACCACTCAGTAGTTGCACATATACAAAAAACAGACAAGAAAAGGCCGCCCAATAGTGCCTGTTATCATTATTGACATTTATTTCTTAAAATGATAATTATAATACTCACAAGAATGGTGGTTGTGAATGGACCTATGTGCAGTCACAACAAATCAGGCATGCAAGGAATTTTATATCTGTCCCTGCTCAGGTCCTTGGAATAGGGATGGTGCTTCAATCCAAGAATCTCAGCACTCAAATTACAAATTCTTGTAAGGATCTCAAAAAATATATTTAGTTAATAAAAACAGGGTCATACCCTTTTAGAATTACCTTAAAACAATATACAGGCAAGCAAATTTTACCAACGTTTCGCAGTTATCAAACTGCTTTCTCAAGAGCTAGCTAGTTAGGCTAGCTCTAGTTAAGCTAGCGCTAGTTAGGCTAGCTCTTTGTCATTTGAATGATGAGATTATTGGATTGAAGTACCATCCCTATTCCAAGGACCTGAGCAGGGACAGGTTTAAAATTCCTTGCCTGCCTGATTTGTTGTGACTGTTCATAAGTCCATTCACAACCCCCACTCTTGTTAGTATTATAATTATCATTTTAAGAAATAAGTGTCAATAACCATAATAGGCACTACTGGGCGCTCTTTTCTTTTCTGTTTTTTGTATATCCTTAATTTTCAGAACTCATGAGGCCGCAGGCCCATCACTGAAACTCAAACACCCACATACACAGCAGGAATGTGCTTAAATACATATAAGTTAAGATCATACAGAACTTACCTATACCAACATAGTGCAGCAACAAGTATTCCTGAAAACCCGGTCAAACTGCAGATCACGATCAGAGCTGCATGTGAAACACAGAGGTCAATGTTTAATATGTCTCTGCCTCTGAATGTATTGTGTGTGTGAATATGGTGTTATCTCTAAATATCTACATCTGAAAAAGGCAGAGTTTGTGAACTTTCTGAAACTGAATCTGAAGCAGGGAAGTCTGGTCTGATTAGTGTCAGTTCGTAAACATGCAGCCCTATTGGGGGGGGGGTTATAATAAATACTAAAATTTAAGGAAAACTCTGATCTTGTTTCAATAAAGGTCAGTAAAATGTCATTTCTTTTCTTTTGCCATTATTTTTATTTTTCATATTACATCTTACTCAAACTCGTTTATTTCTCAAGGTATATTGAAGATACATTTATTTGTGTGGAAGTAGTGTTTGGCATTTTTTTTTTTTATTTTGAAAAAAATGTTACAATTAAGTAAAGAGGTATGATTAAATGCCTAAAATGGCTGGAATAAGACCAGACCCTGGCCCATCCTATGACTCCCTTCATCTAAATGCATTTTAAATGTCTATCAACTTCAACAAATACTCTACACCTTAAAGGGATAGTAACGTTTCATAATAAAAGCAGCTCTAATTAATCCTCATAGTATTTGGACTTTGGAGAGTGTTATTTCAATTCTGTCAGAGTTGTAGTTTAAGAGTAATTCAATGACAAAGTATCCCCCTCCCGCCCCTTTTACTGATGTAACACTGCTCAGCCAGAGCAGAAGGGAGGTGCCCAGGTAGACTGCAGAGAGGGACAATCTTCAATTAATATAAGGGAAAAACCTGAAAAGCTTGTCAAGGGGGGCAGGGCTTTCATTGTTCTCATAGGAAGAAGATTGTCCCTTGCTGTTATCTGTCTGGTCTATGGACTGCATTCCACATCTGAGAAGAGATTGCTTACACTAGGTGAAAAGGGGCGGGAGGGGAAACTTTGCTTGTGAATATCTGTCAAACCATAAAGGTTTGAGAGATAAGACTTATATTGTTCTTCGTGTTTTTTTAATGCCTACAAAATAAAATAAAGTTAAAACGAAGTATTACTATCCCTTTAAGCACTAATATCTACCCTCTGACCAACCTTCCTGTTAGGTTCTCTCCCAGACATCCAGCCATGATTTACTCTATTGAATAAAACTACTGTTGTGTTTTGCTCACCACAATTGTGTGCACGCATGTGCTGTGCCTTCTACTCAGTGGTTCTCAACCCATGCCATCATGGCCCACTAACTGGGGGAGGATTTTCTTGTTAGAGAGCAGGTGAGTTAATTAAATTGACTGAACCTCTGCTCAACTCACCTGTGTTCCAGCAGGAAAATTCACAGGTCCTGGTCTGGCCTGTTGTAGCCGCGAGTCCATGGGTTGAGAACCTCTGCTTCTACTGATGCTGATGCAAATTCTGGTCTCTCACGTAAACACATGGAGCCGAGGATCTCTTTGAAGCCTCCAGTACTGTCTCCCTTTATGATACATGCAGTCGGGTTAAGGCTAGGTGATGACTCTAATGATCAGACTCAGGGCTGCAGTGGATGCACAGAGAGCACCCATGTCATACAACCAGATCTTTCTCTGCACTGGGGCCTTTATACCAGTAGCGCACCAGCCCGCGGCCTCCTTTCCTTGCTCTCCGCAGGATACACAACTACCGCTTACCTTCATTCTTTGTTTACCTGCCCCCCCCCCAAACTACCTAAATAGTAAAGTCTCACTGGCAGGGCCTTCTTTCCTCTTGTATTGGTCTGAACATGTATATCATATTGTGTCTTAGCTATAATTATGGAGCAAACCAACTGCACCATAGGGGAGAAATAAAAATTCCTAAAATCCCATTTAATTTTAAGGGTCTTTTAACCCCTTGGATGTTAGAGAGGTCTCTTGCAAAAATATGTGTTGGAGACCTCCCTTGCAGTCAAGGAGTTAACACCCCAATTTAAGTCTATCCAAATTTTTATTCCTCCCCTACACTGCAGATAGTTTGCCCCAGAAGCTCTCCAGTTTATATTCACACTCCTTTTTTGCAGCACCAAGGAATAAAATATAATAAAAACACAGGTTGCAGACCAAGGTGTCTCTGAGACAAGGTCTCTAGGGTCCCACCACCACCATTCCTTTTTCCACCCACCAGAGATCTGTAGTCGTATAGGGGAAAACCACACCTGTGCTCCACAGATACTGGTAGACTCCACAACTTTCCAGTGTGATGAGGGTTTAAATACAATGTCAAGCCCTTAAAACTGTACAGGTTTCCTTACCTGGATATACTTCTAGCAAAGTGAGCAGATATTCACAGAAATAACTGCACATTTTAGAAAATAATCTTTCTTATGATATCAAGTTGTCCATGAATATTCCTTTACTCAATTTTTATATGCACAGTGGTGAATATCAGTGTTCTGTTCCCAAAGAAAATTGTGTACTATTTGGTGGGATTGTTCAGGTGACATGAGTTGGGTCAGCAACTCGGGCCTTTCGTAGTATGAACAGGAAATAGGTGTGAATATAGAAGAAAGTATGGGGAGTTGGATGTGACTGTGGTGGTGTTCATACCTGGGGACTATCTGGATTGCCCCCAGAGACTCCGGTTTTGAGAGTGCATTACAGGGTCTTTGGGGACAGTGGCTGATTCTCCGAATGTGGGGAGTTTCCTCTTAAACGATGTTCACTACCACCCTGTTCCTCCTACTTCCTGACCCAGTTCCTCCCACTTCCTGCCCACTTTTGTGATGCACCCATTAAGCCCCACCACCACTCGTGAGTAAGTCCCACTCCTTTTTTGACACAATTCACATCAACTATACTTACCAGCGGCACCAGAGGAAGAGAAAGTTCCCAGGCATGGTGTGTTTTACAGAACTCTGAGTCTTAAAAGAGTGGCCCAGACTTTGTGGACTTCGTACTTAAAGGAGAACTAACACTTTACAATGACTTAAGTGATTTTGAAAGAGCTTTTATGTTAGTAATTTTTTTATGTAAAACTATAGTTTAAGACAGATTTAGCTTTATGTATTTTGTCAGGTTAGGCAAATTAGGCAGTACTTCCTGGTAGAAAGTGACAGTTGGGAGGCAGAGTAGAATGTTTGCATGCCCGATACTAACATTCAGCTCTCGCTCCCAACTGACACTTCCTACCAGGAAGTACTTGCTGATTGGCATGTATTGACAATCTCATAAACTGTAGTTTTAAATAAAAAATAGCTAATACAAATATAGCTGATTTTGTAAGCACTTTCAATCTCAACCAAGTCATTATAAAGTGTTAGTTTCACATTAACAATAAATACTGAAGTTTCAGGGACAGTTTTTTCCTTCTCCCCTCCCCCCAAACTATTGAATAAAAATTCTCAAATCAATGACAGTAAAGATGTACATACACGTGAGGGAGTGAACGTGCCTAAAGGACCAATGACATACATGTATGTCCTGGAATTCAGGGGTCCCCGCGGAGCTGCACAACATTCGGGGACCACTGATTTCAGTAAGACCAAAAAAAAAAAAAAAAGGCTCCATGGTCCTTAAAGGCATAGTAATACTTCGTTTTAACTTTATTTTATTTTGTAGGCATTAAAAAAAACATGAAGAATGATATGTCTTATGTCTCAAACCTTTATGGTTTAAGAGATATTCACAAGCAAAGTTTCCCCCTCCGCCCCTTTTTCCTAGTGTAAGCCATCTCTTCTCAGATGTGAATCTAGTTGTATGACAGTACAGATAACAGAAGGGGACAATCTTCTTTGTATGAAAAGAATGAAAGCCCTTCCCCCCTTGACAAGTTTTTCAGCTTTTTCCCTTCTCTTAATTGAAGATTGTCCCTCTCTGCAGTTTACCTGGGCACCTTCCTTCTGATCTGGCTGTACGGGGGGGGGATACTTTGCTTGTGAATATCTCTTAAACCATAAAGGTTTGAGAGATAAGACTTATATCATTCTTCATGTTTTTTTAATGCCTACAAAATAAAATAAAGATAAAACGAAGTATTACTGTCCCTTTAAGTGCTGATCACGTACCCGCACGGCTTGTCCTTAAGAGGTTAATCTACATTTTTTTTATCATTATTAAATTTACTGCTCCTTTAATTAAAGTAAGAAATTGATGCTAATAGCTGGGTCAGTAGGGGGGCTATTTAATCTGTTTGCATCCCTCCCAACAGAAATGGCACTCCATGGCCCCGTGAACAAATTAACTTAATCTGAGGGATAAATTACAGGCGGTAATTACTTAGTGACATGGTCTGGCTGACCTCAGACCTCCCCCTCCCGATCACTCTCCCCTCTTGTCCTCTGGTTGCAGAAATTGCAGCAGAAGGTGTCCCAGTTCCTGTGGCATTATGGGTAGATAGCGGTAGGGAAGCAGAAGACGTGAGTAGAGGAGCGGCAATGTCCGTGGAGGTAGGAGCTGCTGGAGAGAGTGAAAAAGACACAAATAATAGTTAAGCCTTTGAGTGCGAGAGAGGTAACCAACGCTTTGCAGTGTGTCAGATATCTCTCTGGAAATCAAAGGGTTAAAATGGTACCAAAACATTGGGGAGTCATTCTACAAAAACTTAACAGCATCAGAAGGAACAAATCTAATCTACATTTCCACTGATTTAAATGGGACATATAACCCTTCACACGACCGAGAGATCTCCAAGGCACTGAGGTTTGTGGATCACAGATGGTTATTTCTCGGGTCTATGCAAGCAGCCCCTAGAGCTGAATCAGATAGTATGTCCCTAGCAGTCTAGGGGGATTGTCTCTGGGTCAGTCTCCATGTTACTATGATCTGGAAGGATTCAGTGGGGGTCCCTTTTGAGACCCACATCTGCTGTCCCATTCATTCGCAGTGCGTTAAAATTGATAACTACTCCTGTTTTTAATACTGACACTGTGCATAATAAATTAATTATCTCAGGCAGCCCTCCTTTATAACCGACCTTCCAAAACCATACCTCCCAAGTGTCCCTGTTTTGGAGGTATTAGGGATGCATACCTCCCATTTGTTTCTCTTTAGGAGCTATTAGGGGTCCATACCTCCCATCTGTCCCTCTTTAGGAGATATTAGGGGTCCATACCTCCCAAATGTCCCTCTGTTGGAGATATTAGGGTTCCGTACCTCCCAAGTGTCCCTCTTTTGGAGATATTAGGGATCCTTACCTCCCAAGTGTCCCTCTTTCCCACCCTAGTGTCCCTGTGTTTAGGAGATCAAACTGTGTGGTGTGTATATACGTGTATCACCCTGGTGTCCCTGTGTTTAGGAGATCAGACTGTGTGGTGTGTATAGAAGTGTATCACCCTGGTGTCCCTGTGTTTAGGAGATCAGACTGTGTGGTGTGTATATACGTGTATCACCCTGGTGTCCCTGTGTTTAGGAGATCAGACTGTGTGGTGTGTATATAAGTGTATCACCCTGGTGTCCCTGTGTTTAGGAGATCAGACTGTGTGGTGTGTATATAAGTGTATCACCCTGGTGTTCCTGTGTTTAGGAGATCAGACTGTGTGGTGTGTATATAAGTGTATCACCCTGGTGTCCCTGTGTTTAGGAGATCAGACTGTGTGGTGTGTATATATACGTGTATCACCCTGGTGTCCCTGTGTTTAGTAGATGAGACTGTGTGGTGTGTATATAAGTGTATCACCCTGGTGTCCCTGTGTTTAGGAGATGAGACTGTGTGGTGTGTATATAAGTGTATCACCCTGGTGTCCCTGTGTTTGGGAGATCAGACTGTGTGGTGTGTATAGAAGTGTATCACCCTGGTGTCCCTGTGTTTAGGAGATCAGACTGTGTGGTGTGTATATAAGTGTATCACGCTGGTGTCCCTGTGTTTAGGAGATCAAACTGTGTGGTGTGTATATAAGTGTATCACATTGCTCCACAGCAATAAAACTCACAGCAATGTTTGTATAAATGTCAGTATATGTGATTATAAATTAGTCTGTGTAAATAAAATACTATAGAGTTGCTCTAAATCATTTATTCAGCCACAAAAAAGTGTCAGTAGGTCATGAAATAACCAAAAATGTCTCGGAAATGTCCCGCCCACCATCCAAGCACCCAGTAACACCCCCTAAGACAAAAGTGTCCCACTTTGGCCATTTGGAATTGGGAGGCATGGGTATTTGTCAGGTTATGCAGCTGAGCTAGTACTTCCTGGTAGGAAATGACAGTAGACATCCAGAATGGATTGAAGAATGCAACTCTTGAACAAAAGCACCTTGAAAAAATCATAGTGGTCATTTGGATATTTTTTTACCACAGAAAGGTAAGTGTGGGGTTTTATTAAGAGGCTTTAGTGGTTCTTTACTAAATAGGGGCCTGGGCCTGTCAGTTTGTCCTTGTCAGTAAGGCTTGTCTTGCTGTCTCTGATATTGGAGTCTGAATGTATGTATTCACTCATCGGTGGGGTCTACGTGTGTGTGTTTGTGACACCTTTAAAGGGATAGTAATGTTTCATAATAAAAGCAGCTCTAATTAATCATCATAGTATTTGTACTTTGGACAGTGTTATTTCAATTCTGTCAGAGTTGTAGTTCAAGAGTAACTCAATGAGAAAGTATCCCCCTCCGCCCCTTTTACTGATGTAACACTGCTCAGCCAGATCAGAAGGGAGGTGCCCAGGTAGACTGCAGAGAGGGACAATCTTCAATTAAGATAAGGGAAAAACTTGTCAAGGGGGGCAGGGCCTTCATTGTTCTCATAGGAAGAAGATTGTCCCCTTATGTTATCTGGCTACAGATAAGATAAGAGATGGCTTACACTAGGTAAAAGGGGCGGGAGGGGAAACTTTGCTTGTGAATATCTCTCAAACCATAAAGGTTTGAGAGATAAGACTTATATCGTTCTTCATGTTTTTTCAATGTCTACAAAATAAAATAAAGATAAAACGAAGTATTACTATCCTTTTAAGGGACAGTCTCTCCTTTTAAGTGTGTACACGACACGTGAACAAATATTTCACTTCCTTTAAAGGAACACATATTATCCCACATATACCTGCACTTGTAGGGTTGAACGCCGGACCTGTGTTCACCCTGGACACCGAGTTCAGCAGGTTGTGGATATAATCGATCATTGTATCTGGCCCCATGAACTTTGACCTGCTGCCTAGATAAAGAGCAGAAAGTACATACAGTGTGACCCACTAACAACTTAATTAAATGAGAATTAACATCTAGCAATAACCCCACTTACCTTAATATGAACAGAAGGTCACAATGGCCCATATGATTTTTTGTTGTGCCTTTTTTCAAGATATAATAACTTCAATTAGATCTGGATGTCATATCCAAGGAGGTGGACATGACAATTGCTAACAGGACCTCAAGTTTTCTCCTGGTAATGATAACCGATTAGGCCCAGAGGAGTGTGCGCACCCCTCTGTTCCTTAAAGCGGAATTATCCCTCCAAATAAAGTGCCCCTAAATAATTATTGATATAGCTATAAGCATAGAAATAATAGCATTATACAGAACTAGTTGAAGAGCCCTTTACATGGGCCACAGTGCCATTGCCAGCTGGTCGCAGGGCAGTCATGCACAGTACAGACTACCCTGCTCTGAAGGAGCGTCCAGCTCTGTATCAGCCACTGCGTGGGCAGTCTCTACTGCGTATGACTTTGTTGTTACACAAGTTTTAGCGAATTATTTTATAGGATAAGTCCAGCATTAATAAGAAATCCTACTTAATCTGAGACTGACAGGCAGGTATGCCTTAGAGACATCTGTGCACCTGTGCTGTCTGTCCCGGTCTCCTCCAGGACTGGTGAGGAGGACCAGCATTGTACCTTAAGGTACAGGAAGTAACTGATGCCTCTAAAGCAGGAAGCCTGCCTGTCAGTCACAGATAAAGTAGGATTTCTTAATAACGCTGAACTTATTCTGTATAATACTATTATTTCTTTGCTTATCACTATATCAATAATTATTTGGGGGCACTTTATTTGGAGTAATAGTCCTGCTTTAAAGGGATAGTAATACTTCGTTATAACTTTATTTTATTTTGTAGGCATTAAAAAACATGAAGAATGATATAAGTCTTATCTCTCAAACCTTTATGGTTTATGAGATATTCACAAGCAAAGTTTCCCCTCCCGCCCCTTTTACCTAGTGTAAGCCATCTCTTCTCAGATGTGAATCTGGTTGTATGACAGTACAGATAACAGAATGGGACAATCTTCTTCCTATGAAAACAATGAAAGCCCTTCCCCCTTGACAAGTTTTTCAGGTTTTTCCTTTATCTTAATTGAAGATTGTCCCTCTCTGCAGTCTACCTGGGCACCTCCCTTCTGATCTGGCTGAATGGTGGGGGGGGTACTTTGCTTGTGAATATCTCTTAAACCATAAAGGTTTGAGAGATAAGACTTATATTGTTCTTCATGTTTTTTTAAGGCCTATAAAATAAAGATAAAACGAAGTATTACTATCCCTTTAAGCAATCTGGAAGGTTCTTGAACTCTGCCTGGTTCCGTATGGAGAAAACTACCAGCAATAAGCATGTCCGCCTCCATGTATGTGACTTCCAGGACTGATTGAGGATGTTATCACTTGAACAAAGGCACATAAGCAAAATGAATAGAGGCCATTTGTTTGTTGTGGCCGTAGCAAGGTAATTTGGGGTTAGTATTAGGAGGCGTTTGTTCTCCTTTCACTCAGCACTCAGTTCCCACTGTTAGACATATACGCTACCATGTACTTATCACAATCATGCACACACAGGGCCTTAAAGGACAATAAACGTTGTTTTAACGAAAACCTATTTGTTATAGAGCTTTTCCTGATGAGTAAAGCAAGGGCTTACTCACTGCTGTCATTTGATTTATTCAAATATTATAACAAGTCAAATAATCAGGAATTGAATTACAGCTCATTTACTTCCTGAAAGTTCTGACAGGAAGTGACTCAGCAGTTTCTATCACATTCTGTGGAGAACCATCATTGACTTTCTTCTCAATTAGAACATAACAACTGGAATTTGATTTAAACTGTATTAACTCTGGGAATATGCTTCTCTCAGCAGTGGGAGTACCCTTATTTTAATCAACAGGAAAATCCCTACAATACATATTTTTTCATAACAAAATTTTACTGCTCCCTTAATTCATCAAGCTAAACCAACTGCACCAAAGAGTTGAATTAAACTTTCCACATAATCCTATTGATTTAAATGGGACTTGAATACTAAACAGGTATCAAACTCATTGCAAAGCAATGCATTGGAGACTTCTCTAGCCTCCAAATGGCTAAACACTTAGTTTATGTTATGGGTCGTGTCCTCAGCATTCTCTCTAGAACGTGGCCTTTCAGGTCCTTTGCAGACAGGTGGCAAAGGAGTTAATTTGGGAGACTGAGTCTACGTAGTTTATGCCTCTAGACTTCCTTTGTAGTCCACCCACTGTCATCTCATTGGATATCGATGACATCACCACTCGTGTGTAGTCACATGACAAGCGCAATAGTGACCACCAGCCATGTTTTTATCTTACTAAGAAGCATAGAGGGGGGTTATGCACTAAGGTGTGATAAAGACGTGATAAAGTGTAGACGACTTCTCTAGTGATATCACTTCTCTAATTCTATGTTATTCTGTAGACCCTATGCACTAAGATCTCCAAAGTTGAAGAAACTTTAATGCATAGGCTCCATAGGAATTGGAGAAATGATATCACTGGAGAAGTCATCTCAACTTTATAACCTCTTTATCACACCTTAGTGCATCTCCCACAAGAAATGTGTATCATTTATTATGAGAGAAATATATAAAAAAATCACAAAGACAAATACCCTGTGATCGAGTCTTTAAAACACACATCGCAGACGGTGTCTCTTCATATAGGGGCTTGCAGGGGCCACATTCATGGTTTCCAGGCGTACACATCTCTCTCTTCTTCAGGGTACAAGTGAGTTTAGATGGGCACTGCCCCTCCACTGCAAAGATAAGCATGTAATAACAAGAGTATGGGTACAACATGACAGACAATAGTACCTCCCCGCCTGTACGTTCATACCTGGGAACTCTCTAGATGAGCTGACCCTGAGATCTTTGAAATATTAACCCTTATCCCCTTAAGGACCGGCCTTGCAGTGGCACGGTCAGCAGTTAACCCTTTGAGTACCAGAGGGGTATGCATCGTATTGCATTGCATACCCCTCTGGCACTCAAAGAGTTAAAGGGGAACTATCACCTTCATATAAGTTGCTTCCATATGAAAATGGAAGCCAGGATTATGCCAAAAAGTTGTATCTTTTTTTTTTTATTTGCTTTGTATGTGATAAAAATAGTATTCCTATATCCTCCTTACAAGGTTAGCTTCGGTACTGCGGCACCACACTTTTCCTCCAGCAGTCTGTCTAATCAGCTGCCTGCATCGACGCAAACCAAGCACATGTAGATGACCGTTTCAGTGAAATAATTCTTCTTCAGTAACGGGATCTCAGCTCAGCTGCAGAGCCGCAAGCCTGTTGTACGACAGACTTCCCCTGCAGTCAGTACAACGCTGACTTCAGGAAAGGGGGAGGGAGGGGGGAACTTTGCCTTCAGTTATCTCTCATACCATAAAGGTTTGAGAGGTGAACCTGGGGGTTATTAACTTATTTTGCAAATACCTACAATATGAGGGATAGTAATAATAAAGTATTACTATCCCTTTAAGGACCGCTGGGAATTTTTTCTTTTTTAGGAATCGATTCAGGGATTCCCACACATCGTGCAGGTGCGAGGAGAGCCTTGAATTCAATGACGTGCCAGGACCATTACTGGTCCTTATGGCAAGTTCATCCATGACAGTCCTGGCACATCATGGGTCCTTAAGGGGTTAAAGCTTGCCATAATGTAGATTTTATGCAATATGTCCCTGCTTGCACTAACCCAGAGGACCTCTAGCTGGTCCACAGGGAACCTTTATCATGTTACAACTTACAGATTTCACCCCCTAAACACAAAAAAGACAAGCAGGACATCTTCCCCTGATTTTTTTCTACTACAGATGGCACCAGTTTAGAGACTAAAGAAATATTTAATTGGGACAAATCAGAGTAGGTAACACAGAGCACTCTCACCATGAAAATGTGGCCCTTCACCCTGAAATTTGGGTCAAAACCCTGAGAGTCCCCAATGGGCCACCATGACTGGTATAAACTTAAAGGGATAGTAATGTTTAAAAAAAAAACAAAAAAAAACAGCAGCTCCAATTAATCTTCATAGTATTTGGTCCATGGAGAGTGTTATTTCAATACTGTCAGCGTTTTAGTTCAAGAGTAATTGAATGATAAATTATCCCCCTCCCGCCCCTTTTACTGATGTAACACTGCTCACCTCAGAGCAGCAAGACTGTCCAGATGGATCACAAAGAGGGACAATCTTCAGTGATCATAAGGAAAAACCTGTCAAGGGGGGCAGAGTTTTCCTTATTCTCACAGTAAGAAGATTGTCCCTCCCTGTGACCTGTCCTGTCAAGAGACCAGATTCCACATCTGAGGGGAGGCGCTTACACTAGGTAAAAGGGACGGGAGGGGGATACTTTATCATTCAATAACTCTTGAACTACAACTCTGACAGTATTGTAATAACACTCTCCATGGCCCAAATACTATGAAGATTAAGCCTTTGAGTGCCAGAGTGGTACGCAACGCATTGTGTGCCACTCTGGCACTCAAAGGGTTAATTGGAGCTGCTTTCTTTGTGACACATTACTATCCCTTTAAAGAGTCCTGATATAAAATCGTGATAGCCTCTACTCGTGTACATTGGTGCACCATGAATTGTGTGCAAAGTCCTGACATAAATGCCAGCCTCCAGTCTAGTACATTAGTTTACATGACTTGTGTATTCTGGGATAAATAAAAATACTTATTTATCCTATAATGATCAGAGATATGATTGCTTTTCAATGTGTTGCACATCTCTCTGGTTAAAGGGTGAATTTAAGTGATAAACTGAATGATAAATAGGTCACCAGCATATCTACCATTAGAGGTTAAAGGGATAGTAATACTTAATTTTAGCTTTTTTATTCTGTAGGCATTAAAAAAACATGAAGAACGTTATAAGTCTTATCTCTCAAACCTTTATGGTTTGAGAGATATTCACAAGCAAAGTTTCCCCTCCCTCCCCTTTTACCTAGTGTAAGCCATCTCTTCTCAGATGTGGAATCCAGTCCATAGACCAGACAGATAACAGCAGGGAACAATCTTCTTCCTATGAGAACAATGAAAGTCCTGCCCCCCTTGATAAGTTTTTCAGGTTTTTCCCTTATTTTAATTGAAGATTGCCCCTCTCTGCAACCTACCTGGGCACCTCCCTTCTGATCTGGCTGAGTAGTGTTACATCAGTAAAAGGGGCGGGAGGGGGATACTTTGTCATTGAATTACTCTTGAACTACAATTCTGACAGAATTGAAATAACACTCCCCAAAGTCCAAATACTATGATGATTAATTAGAGCTGCTTTTATTATGAAACATCTATACTATCCCTTTAAGAATCTGATTTAAATGAGTGGTACTTTGGGGAATATTTTGTTCCCTATGGTGCATATAATTTGATCCAGAATTAGTACTTCATCCTTACAGAGTCCAGACCAAGGTTAAAAATGAGGGTGAGATCAGCACTTGCACAGGATTACTCACTGCAGGAAAAAAAACTCTCATTTCCCACTAAATTTGCTTCTGCTCCCATTTCTTGTTCCTTAGTTATTAAAGGGGAATTATCACCCCTATACAAGTCTGGCTAAAAAGTAAGTTTATAGAGCGACAAGCTGGAATACTATTGTCATTTTTTTTTTTTTTAAAGTGGAACGTTCATCCGATTAATATAGAGCCCCAAACCATAATTACATTAGGGATATGCATAGATGTAGGTTTATTTTCAAGTATAATTATTGCATTAACCCCATCCTGACAATTGACTTACCAGGTACGTCCCGCAAAAACTGTCACTTAGTGACAGAGGACGTACCTAGTAAGTCCCAGAAGTCCGGGTCTCTGTGTGGCTGCACGCCGTTCGGGGACTCTGGAATCATTTAGAGAAAAACAAAATGTTAGCCGGGCGTTAAGGTGACAGCCGCGGACGCACTCGGCTGTCACTAAGGGGTTAAAGAAAAATAGACCCTTTTAGGCAGACAGGCATCTTGCTGTAGGCGCTCTCTGCGTCTGTGCTGTCAGTCCCTTCCGGTGCCTTTCAGTACAAAGGCATTCAACTCGCCAATCGTGGAGTTGAAGGGGATGGACAGCGCAGACGCAGAGATGCCGGCTCTGCAGCATGTCTGCAATGTTCCCTGCCGCCGAAAAGGTTCTATTTTTCTTTAATGCAACAATTATACTTGAAAATAAACCTACGTCTATGCATATCGGTAATGTAATAATGATTTGGGGCTCTATATTAATCGGATGAAAGTTCCGCTTTACATTTGTTGTTTAGCCAAAATTAAACACTTAAAGGAGCAGTAAACTTTTTTTATGAAAAAATATATATTGTATGGATTTCCCTATTGCGTAAAATAAGGGTACTCCCACTGTCGAGAAATGTATATTTCCAGAGTTATTACAGTTTAAACCCATGTTTTTTTTACATTAGCAGTGCCCTCTAGTGGTCAAATTCCAATTAGATTTCCTGTTAGATTCTAATGGAGAGGAAAGTCAGAAAAGTCAGAGACATACAGTTCTCCATAGAATGTGATAGAAACTGCTGAGTCACTTCCTGTCAGTTAGAACTTCCAAGAAGTAAACACAGTAAATTCACTTCATGATTATTTGAACTGCTATAAATTTTGAATAAAACATCTGACGGCAGTGGGAGTGACCTTGTTTTATTCAGCAGGAAAAGCTCTATAAAATATGTGTTTTCATAAAAAAAAGTTTACTGCTTCTTTAAAGATGATCCTGTGCCTTCCTTCCAGACAGACTGTGGGTACAGCTGTGCACGGCAGTCTGTCACTCTTCCTCTGCCCCTCCCTCTATCCAGCCTCCTCCAATGACTGTGGACTTCTTCATGTAAACTGGAGCACTCTCATTGGCCAGGGAGCGCTCCAGCTTACATGCACAAATCCTCCATTATTGGAGGAGGCTGGATAGAGGGAGGAGAGCAGAGGAAGAGTGACAGTCTGTGGTGCATAGCTGTACCCGCAGTCTGTCCGGAAGGAAGGCACAGAATAACCTTTAAATGTTTAATTTCGTCCAAATAAACTTAAAAAAAATGACAATAGTATTCCAGCTAGTCACTCTATAAACATACTTTTTAGGCAAACTTGTATAGGGGTGATAGTTCCCCTTTAACAACAGTTTTAATGTAAAAAAATTACCATCCATTAAATCATAAATCTAATTTACATGTATCCGTACTGCGATTACAGGTAAATAAAAAATATTTCTTTAAATAATTTTCCAACAGAAAAGAATGAATACCATCAATTTTCTAAACTGATGTGATGCTGGATGATGTTAAAATTGACTTTAAATTTAGTTTTCATTTTCAAACTATCACCCCCTCCGGCATTCAATAGGTTAACATTTTTAATCACTGGACCCTTACAGACAATTTTGACTGTTAAGTGTTCAATTTCCTTTAATCCCTTGAAGGCTTTAGACATCTCCAGCGCATAGCAAAGAAATGCATTAAAGACCTCTATGGCATCCATGGAAATGAATGATGGTATTGTGTTTCCACGGCAACAGCATCGGAATGTGGGTACCAGGAAACAGTGACAGGGAAGAAGAGATGGAGAAAAGGAGGGGTGGGAGAGAGTGAGCAATGCTATGAGTCACTGGATGATTTACTAAGTAAAAGTGGATCAATTCTGGGGCAAACCAACTGCGCAATAGGGATCTTCAATGAAAAAGGAGTCTGCACTTAATGAAATGCTAGCGAGATCTCCAAAAGCATTTTGCTGGAGACCTGTTGAGCATTCAGGGGTTAAAAGGCCCATCAAAATCAGTGAGACTTTTGCAAATGTTTATTTGTGTGGCACAGCGCAATTGGTTTGCTCCAATTATTATTAGTATATCATTGTCAAATGGAAACATGGGCGAATGTATGAATCCACCAGAGCAGCTTGTTTGATGTTCATCTCCAAATCCTGCGCTTGCACTTTAAGGTATGTATTGCAGTGTATGTGCAATATTGGAGCACACATACCTATGTCTTTATAGGGATAGTAATGTTTCACAATAAAAGCAGCTCCAATTAATCTAAATAGTATTTGGGCCATGGAGAGTGTTATTTCAGTACTGTCAGAGTTGTAGTACAAGAGTAAATGAATGATAAAGTATCCCCCTCCTGCCCCTTTTACTGATGTAACACTGCTCACCTCAGAGCAGTAAGACTGTCCGGATGGATCGCAGAGAGGGACAATCTTCAGTGATCATAAGGAAAAACCTGAAAAACCTGTCAAGGGGGCAGGGTTTTCCTTATGATCACAGTAAGAAGATTGTCCCTTGCTGTGACCTGTCCGGTTAAGTGACCAGATTCCACATCTGAGCTGAGCATTGTTACATCAGTGAAAGGGTCCAGAGGGGGACAATTTATCATTCAATTACTCTTGAACTACAACTCTGACAGTATTGAAATAACACTTTCCATGGCCCAAATACTATGAAGATTAATTGGAGCTGCTGTTTTCGTGAAACTTTACTATCCCTTTAAGACTTTAAAAGCAGCAGGCCCCAAATTCTTTCCCTATAGCCAGCGCAGCAGAATGGGGTAGTCTTACACAACTTTACTCTGTGCCTTGTTAGTACGTAACCCTAATCAAGACACAGAGGAAAGGGATGTCCCACATCACCCACTGACGACCCCTTGCCACAAGCAGCATGCAGAGGACCATTTGTTGGCATAATGCGCATATTAAACTGGCATTAAGAGTTGTATCAGTATCTAGTATAGTACTGAATCAAATTAGTAAATCCTCTTAGACAGTGATACAGAGACATAACAGAGAGGCGCCCCTCAAACCCAATATTCCTAATATAAATGAACAGACTTACCTGTTACTGCGAGAAAAAGCACCAATATCTGTAGTATGATTTGTTCCATCCTGTCCTAATACGCACTAACGCAGTGATACAATCTCACTATAGTGCACTAACACAATGATTCACCTGCACAATGATATAATCACACTATAGTACACTAACGCTTTACTTTACAGTGTTGCACCAAGAGACGCAAAAACAACTGTGCACCTACACAATGAAACAATCAAACTAGAGTGCACTAAAACTCTACTTACACAGTGATACACCAACAGACTGACACAACCTCATTATAGTTCAGTTACACTGTAACACTTTAATTACACAATAATACGCTAACATACATAGTCTCAATTCTACACCTACAGAATGATACACTATTAGACTGACACTACTTGCACAATAACATACTAACAATAAGGTACACACATATCTCAATACACTCAACTCGTATGCAACAACACAACTATACTTGACATATACTGTTACATTGACACAATGACAAAAACTGATAAACACACATTAAACCACTTTCTCCTGTATTCATACACAGATAAAAACCACACATAAACAATTATAGTCACAAATTATAGCAAAGATAAACAAATATACCAAAAGATTAAAAAAAAACACACAGGCAAACAATTATGAATATAGATGCACAATTATACAAGCAGCCATACACATTAGTGAATAAACATACACAGATACACAGACCCACTATAATAGTGATAACACATACTGTAGAAATAATGCACAATGTATACACAATGCTGTATGGACAGATCCGCTCTATATAAACAACTCAGAAATACATATGTTGTCTTGACAGAAAAAATGTATATATATGTGCTGATTTACATGTCAGTCTAACTCTCTGAAACAATAATTAACTTATCAAGACAAAAGATAACACAATTATTAAGCCACTAAAGAATATTATATAATGAATATCACATGCGCTATAATTATATTCTTAGAAAGTTAATTTTGCATACACTAAATAATTCAGTATAAACAGTGACAGACATATGAAGATGTACACACAGTTACAATTACACATATGCACTAACTACATGTGTGTGCTCTCTCTCTGTCACTGGAGGACAATCCAAATACAGACTGCTGCTGTTTGCAGAGAGAACCATTACACAGAGATATAATTGATGCTGTCCTCCCTTCCTGTCTGTTGTTTACAGTAATTCCCCATCTCCTCATCCCTGTGTCTCCTCTCCTCTTTAACTCTTTCTTTCTTCCTCCTGTTGCATTCTCCCTTTAACTCAGTTTGTCCTTTTCTTTTTCTCTTCTCCACTTCTCACTTTTATTCTTCCCCCCTCTTCATTGTCATCAGTTTGTTTAAGCTGTGTTTCCCCCTTTCTGTATCTCCACCTTCTCTGCCGAAGTCCAGTTGAGGTGTGTGTATGTATCTGAGTGTCACAGACACTGCGCACCGATAATTCTTTATGAATGGAACAGTGCGTGGGAGGGGGTCTGTGTGTCTGTGTGTGTATAATAGAATCATCAAACACAGAGGCCAATGGGAGAGAAGGGCAGGCAGAGAGAGGACCTGGATATACAAACACTGAGAGAGAAAGAGATGATTGAAAGGCGTAGTGGTGGGTAGGGGTAAAAAAGCAGAAGGGCAGAAGAAGCAGTGACAGGTGCGTGTTTGTCTGTGTTTCTGTATGTATGTATGTGTCTGTGTATGTTTGTTACTGTATATCAGGAAGCGTTAGTAAAATATTACCCTAGAGAGAGGCTTTGGGATAGGCACATACCAAGTGGCAGAACCTTGTTTTTCCTAATCCTTAAAGATTTAATTTTGCAATGATACAATCATAAATAGCCCAGTGTTGCCACTGTGCATGGAGCAGTAGAGTTTTAAGAACACCTGAGGCCCCCAG